>CAXIWN010000031.1:0-78630 GCA_964036215.1 Oscheius sp. DF5033 | reverse complement strand
GCCAAAATTGGCGATCGTCAAAAATCCAAATCGCCAAAATTGGCGATCGCCAAAAATCCAAATCGCCAAAAATCCAAATCGCCAAAATTGGCGATCGCCAAAAATCCAAATCGCCAAAAATCCAAATCGCCAAAAATCCAAATCGCCAAAAATCCAAATCGCCAAAAATCCAAATCGCCAAAATTGGCGATCGCCAAAAATCCAAATCGCCAAAAATCCAAATCGCCAAAAATCCAAATCGCCAAAATTGGCGATCGCCAAAAATCCAAATCGCCAAAAATCCAAATCGCCAAAATTGGCGATCGCCAAAAATCCAAATCGCCAAAATTGGCGATCGCCAAAAATCCAAATCGCCAAAAATCCAAATCGCCAAAAATCCAAATCGCCAAAAATCCAAATAATCCAAATCGCCAAAATTGGCGATCGCCAAAAATCCAAATCGCCAAAAATCCAAATCGCCAAAAATCCAAATCGCCAAAATTGGCGATCGCCAAAAATCCAAATCGCCAAAAATCCAAATCGCCAAAATTGGCGATCGCCAAAAATCCAAATCGCCAAAATTGGCGATCGCCAAAAATCCAAATCGCCAAAAATCCAAATCGCCAAAAATCCAAATCGCCAAAATTGGCGATCGCCAGAAATCCAAATCGCCAAAATTGGCGATCGCCAAAAATCCAAATCGCCAAAAATCCAAATCGCCAAAAATCCAATCGCCAAAAATCCAAATCGCCAAAAATCCAAATCGCCAAAATTGGCGATCGCCAAAAATCCAAATCGCCAAAAATCCAAATCGCCAAAAAATCCAAATCGCCAAAAATCCAAATCGCCAAAATTGGCGATCGCCAAAAATCCAAATCGCCAAAATTGGCGATCGCCAAAAATCCAAATCGCCAAAAATCCAAATCGCCAAAATTGGCGATCGCCAAAAATCCAAATCGCCAAAAATCCAAATCGCCAAAAAATCCAAATCGCCAAAATTGGCGATCGCCAAAAATCCAAATCGCCAAAAATCCAAATCGCCAAAAATCCAAATCGCCAAAATTGGCGTTCGCCAAAAATCCAAATCGCCAAAAATCCAAATCGCCAAAATTGGCGATCGCCAAAAATCCAAATCGCCAAAATTGGCGATCGCCAAAAATCCAAATCGCCAAAAATCCAAATCGCCAAAAATCCAAATCGCCAAAATTGCGTTCGCCAAAAATCCAAATCGCCAAAAATCCAAATCGCCAAAAATCCAAATCGCCAAAAATCCAAATCGCCAAAAATCCAAATCGCCAAAAATCCAAATCGCCAAAATTGGCGATCGCCAAAAATCCAAATCGCCAAAAATCCAAATCGCCAAAAATCCAAATCGCCAAATTGGCGATCGCCAAAAATCCAAATCGCCAAAAATCCAAATCGCCAAAATTGGCGATCGCCAAAAATCCAAATCGCCAAAATTGGCGATCGCCAAAAATCCAAATCGCCAAAAATCCAAATCGCCAAAAATCCAAATCGCCAAAAATCCAAATCGCCAAAAATCCAAATCGCCAAAAATCCAAATCGCCAAAATTGGCGATCGGCAAAAATCCAATCGCCAAAAATCCAAATCGCCAAAAATCCAAATCGCCAAAATTGGCGATCGCCAAAAATCCAAATCGCCAAAAATCCAAATCGCCAAAATTGACGATCGCCAAAAATCCAAATCGCCAAAATTGGCGATCGCCAAAAATCCAAATCGCCAAAAATCCAAATCGCCAAAAATCCAAATCGCCAAAATTGGCGATCGCCAGAAATCCAAATCGCCAAAATTGGCGATCGCCAAAAATCCAAATCGCCAAAAATCCAAATCGCCAAAAATCCAAATCGCCAAAAATCCAAATCGCCAAAAATCCAAATCGCCAAAAATCCAAATCGCCAAAATTGGCGATCGCCAAAAATCCAAATCGCCAAAAATCCAAATCGCCAAAATTGGCGATCGCCAAAAATCCAAATCGCCAAAATTGGCGATCGCCAAAAATCCAAATCGCCAAAAATTGGCGATCGCCCAAAATCCAAATCGCCAAAATCCAAATCGCCAAAAATCAAATCGCCAAAAATCCAAATCGCCAAAAATCCAAATCGCCAAAAATCCAAATCGCCAAAAATCCAAATCGCCAAAAATCCAAATCGCCAAAAATCCAAATCGCCAAAAATCCAAATCGCCAAAAATCCAAATCGCCAAAATTGGCGATCGCCAAAAATCCAAATCGCCAAAAATCCAAATCGCCAAAAATCCAAATCGCCAAAATTGGCGATCGCCAAAAATCCAAATCGCCAAAAATCCAAATCGCCAAAATTGGCGATCGCCAAAAATCCAAATCGCCAAAATTGGCGATCGCCAAAAATCCAAATCGCCAAAAATCCAAATCGCCAAAAATCCAAATCGCCAAAAATCCAAATCGCCAAAATTGGCGATCGCCAAAAATCCAAATCGCCAAAATTGGCGATCGCCAAAAATCCAAATCGCCAAAATTGGCGATCGCCAAAAATCCAAATCGCCAAAAATCCAAATCGCCAAAAATCCAAATCGCCAAAAATCCAAATCGCCAAAAATCCAAATCGCCAAAATTGGCGATCGCCAAAATCCAAATCGCCAAAAATCCAAATCGCCAAAAATCCAAATCGCCAAAAATCCAAATCGCCAAAATTGGCGATCGCCAAAAATCCAAATCGCCAAAAATCCAAATCGCCAAAAATCCAAATCGCCAAAATTGGCGATCGCCAAAAAATCCAAATCGCCAAAAATCCAAATCGCCAAAATTGGCGATCGCCAAAAATCCAAATCGCCAAAATTGGCGATCGCCAAAAATCCAAATCACCAAAAATCCAAATCGCCAAAAATCCAAATCGCCAAAAATCCAAATCGCCAAAAATCCAAATCGCCAAAAATCCAAATCGCCAAAAATCCAAATCGCCAAAAATCCAAATCGCCAAAATTGGCGATCGCCAAAAATCCAAATCGCCAAAATTGGCGATCGCCAAAAATCCAAATCGCCAAAATTGGCGATCGCCAAAAATCCAAATCGCCAAAATTGGCGATCGCCAAAAATCCAAATCGCCAAAAATTGGCGATCGCCAAAAATCCAAATCGCCAAAAATCCAAATCGCCAAAATTGGCGATCGTCAAAAAATCCAAATCGCCAAAATTGGCGATCGCCAAAAATCCAAATCGCCAAAAATCCAAATCGCCAAAATTGGCGATCGCCAAAAATCCAAATCGCCAAAAATCCAAATCGCCAAAAATCCAAATCGCCAAAAATCCAAATCGCCAAAAAATCCAAATCGCCAAAATTGGCGATCGCCAAAAATCCAAATCGCCAAAAATCCAAATCGCCAAAAATCCAAATCGCCAAAATTGGCGATCGCCAAAAATCCAAATCGCCAAAAATCCAAATCGCCAAAATTGGCGATCGCCAAAAAATCCAAATCGCCAAAATTGGCGATCGCCAAAAATCCAAATCGCCAAAAATCCAAATCGCCAAAAATCCAAATCGCCAAAAATCCAAATCGCCAAAAATCCAAATCGCCAAAATTGGCGATCGCCAAAAATCCAAATCGCCAAAAATCCAAATCGCCAAAAATCCAAATCGCCAAAATTGGCGATCGCCAAAAATCCAAATCGCCAAAAATCCAAATCGCCAAAATTGGCGATCGCCAAAAATCCAAATCGCCAAAATTGGCGATCGCCAAAAATCCAAATCGCCAAAAATCCAAATCGCCAAAAATCCAAATCGCCAAAATTGGCGATCGCCAGAAATCCAAATCGCCAAAATTGGCGATCGCCAAAAATCCAAATCGCCAAAAATCCAAATCGCCAAAAATCCAAATCGCCAAAAATCCAAATCGCCAAAAATCCAAATCGCCAAAATTGGCGATCGCCAAAAATCCAAATCGCCAAAAATCCAAATCGCCAAAAATCCAAATCGCCAAAAATCCAAATCGCCAAAATTGGCGATCGCCAAAAATCCAAATCGCCAAAATTGGCGATCGCCAAAAATCCAAATCGCCAAAAATCCAAATCGCCAAAAATCCAAATCGCCAAAATTGGCGATCGCCAAAAATCCAAATCGCCAAAAATCCAAATCGCCAAAATTGGCGATCGCCAAAAAATCCAAATCGCCAAAAATCCAAATCGCCAAAAATCCAAATCGCCAAAATTGGCGATCGCCAAAAATCCAAATCGCCAAAATTGGCGATCGCCAAAAATCCAAATCGCCAAAAATCCAAATCGCCAAAAATCCAAATCGCCAAAATTGGCGTTCGCCAAAAATCCAAATCGCCAAAAATCCAAATCGCCAAAAATCCAAATCGCCAAAAATCCAAATCGCCAAAAATCCAAATCGCCAAAATCCAAATCGCCAAAATTGGCGATCGCCAAAAATCCAAATCGCCAAAAATCCAAATCGCCAAAAATCCAAATCGCCAAAATTGGCGATCGCCAAAAATCCAAATCGCCAAAAATCCAAATCGCCAAAATTGGCGATCGCCAAAAATCCAAATCGCCAAAATTGGCGATCGCCAAAAATCCAAATCGCCAAAAATCCAAATCGCCAAAAATCCAAATCGCCAAAAATCCAAATCGCCAAAAATCCAAATCGCCAAAAATCCAAATCGCCAAAATTGGCGATCGCCAAAAATCCAAATCGCCAAAAATCCAAATCGCCAAAAATCCAAATCGCCAAAATTGGCGATCGCCAAAAATCCAAATCGCCAAAAATCCAAATCGCCAAAATTGGCGATCGCCAAAAATCCAAATCGCCAAAATTGGCGATCGCCAAAAATCCAAATCGCCAAAAATCCAAATCGCCAAAAATCCAAATCGCCAAAATTGGCGATCGCCAGAAATCCAAATCGCCAAAATTGGCGATCGCCAAAAATCCAAATCGCCAAAAATCCAAATCGCCAAAAATCCAAATCGCCAAAAATCCAAATCGCCAAAAATCCAAATCGCCAAAATTGGCGATCGCCAAAAATCCAAATCGCCAAAAATCCAAATCGCCAAAAATCCAAATCGCCAAAAATCCAAATCGCCAAAATTGGCGATCGCCAAAAATCCAAATCGCCAAAATTGGCGATCGCCAAAAATCCAAATCGCCAAAAATCCAAATCGCCAAAAATCCAAATCGCCAAAATTGGCGATCGCCAAAAATCCAAATCGCCAAAAATCCAAATCGCCAAAAATCCAAATCGCCAAAAATCCAAAACGCCAAAAATCCAAATCGCCAAAAATCCAAATCGCCAAATTTGGCGATCGCCAAAAATCCAAATCGCCAAAAATCCAAATCGCCAAAATTGGCGATCGTCAAAAATCCAAATCGCCAAAAATCCAAATCGCCAAAATTGGCGATCGCCAAAAATCCAAATCGCCAAAAATCCAAATCGCCAAAATTGGCGATCGCCAAAAATCCAAATCGCCAAAAATCCAAATCGCCAAAATTGGCGATCGCCAAAAATCCAAATCGCCAAAAATCCAAATCGCCAAAATTGGCGATCGCCAAAAATCCAAATCGCCAAAAATCCAAATCGCCAAAAATCCAAATCGCCAAAATTGGCGATCGCCAAAAATCCAAATCGCCAAAAATCCAAATCGCCAAAATTGGCGATCGCCAAAAATCCAAATCGCCAAAATTGGCGATCGCCAAAAATCCAAATCGCCAAAAATCCAAATCGCCAAAAATCCAAATCGCCAAAATTGGCGATCGCCAGAAATCCAAATCGCCAAAATTGGCGATCGCCAAAAATCCAAATCGCCAAAAATCCAAATCGCCAAAAATCCAAATCGCCAAAAATCCAAATCGCCAAAAATCCAAATCGCCAAAATTGGCGATCGCCAAAAATCCAAATCGCCAAAATTGGCGATCGCCAAAAATCCAAATCGCCAAAAATCCAAATCGCCAAAAATCCAAATCGCCAAAATTGGCGTTCGCCAAAAATCCAAATCGCCAAAATTGGCGTTCGCCAAAAATCCAAATCGCCAAAATTGGCGATCGCCAAAAATCCAAATCGCCAAAAATCCAAATCGCCAAAAATCCAAATCGCCAAAAATCCAAATCGCCAAAATTGGCGATCGCCAAAAATCCAAATCGCCAAAATTGGCGATCGCCAAAAATCCAAATCGCCAAAAATCCAAATCGCCAAAAATCCAAATCGCCAAAATTGGCGTTCGCCAAAAATCCAAATCGCCAAAAATCCAAATCGCCAAAAATCCAAATCGCCAAAAATCCAAAACGCCAAAAATCCAAATCGCCAAATTTGGCGATCGCCAAAAATCCAAATCGCCAAAAATCCAAATCGCCAAAATTGGCGATCGTCAAAAATCCAAATCGCCAAAAATCCAAATCGCCAAAATTGGCGATCGCCAAAAATCCAAATCGCCAAAAATCCAAATCGCCAAAATTGGCGATCGCCAAAAATCCAAATCGCCAAAAATCCAAATCGCCAAAATTGGCGATCGCCAAAAATCCAAATCGCCAAAAATCCAAATCGCCAAAAATCCAAATCGCCAAAAATCCAAATCGCCAAAAATCCAAATCGCCAAAAATCCAAATCGCCAAAATTGGCGATCGCCAAAAATCCAAATCGCCAAAATTGGCGATCGCCAAAAATCCAAATCGCCAAAATTGGCGATCGCCAAAAATCCAAATCGCCAAAATTGGCGATCGCCAAAACTCCAAATCGCCAAAATTGGCGATCGCCAAAAATCCAAATCGCCAAAAATCCAAATCGCCAAAATTGGCGATCGCCAAAAATCCAAATCGCCAAAAATCCAAATCGCCAAAAATCCAAATCGCCAAAATTGGCGATCGCCAAAAATCCAAATCGCCAAAATTGGCGATCGCCAAAAATCCAAATCGCCAAAAATCCAAATCGCCAAAATTGGCGATCGTCAAAAATCCAAATCGCCAAAATTGGCGATCGCCAAAAATCCAAATCGCCAAAAATCCAAATCGCCAAAAATCCAAATCGCCAAAAATCCAAATCGCCAAAAATCCAAATCGCCAAAATTGGCGATCGCCAAAAATCCAAATCGCCAAAAATCCAAATCGCCAAAAATCCAAATCGCCAAAATTGGCGATCGCCAAAAATCCAAATCGCCAAAAATCCAAATCGCCAAAATTGGCGATCGCCAAAAATCCAAATCGCCAAAATTGGCGATCGCCAAAAATCCAAATCGCCAAAAATCCAAATCGCCAAAAATCCAAATCGCCAAAATTGGCGATCGCCAGAAATCCAAATCGCCAAAATTGGCGATCGCCAAAAATCCAAATCGCCAAAAATCCAAATCGCCAAAAATCCAAATCGCCAAAAATCCAAATCGCCAAAAATCCAAATCGCCAAAAATCCAAATCGCCAAAAATCCAAATCGCCAAAATTGGCGATCGCCAAAAATCCAAATCGCCAAAAATCCAAATCGCCAAAAATCCAAATCGCCAAAATTGGCGATCGCCAAAAATCCAAATCGCCAAAAATCCAAATCGCCAAAAATCCAAATCGCCAAAAATCCAAATCGCCAAAAATCCAAATCGCCAAAAATCCAAATCGCCAAAAATCCAAATCGCCAAAAATCCAAATCGCCAAAAATCCAAATCGCCAAAATTGGCGATCGCCAAAAATCCAAATCGCCAAAAATCCAAATCGCCAAAAATCCAAATCGCCAAAAATCCAAATCGCCAAAAATCCAAATCGCCAAAAATCCAAATCGCCAAAATTGGCGATCGCCAAAAATCCAAATCGCCAAAAATCCAAATCGCCAAAAATCCAAATCGCCAAAAATCCAAATCGCCAAAAATCCAAATCGCCAAAAATCCAAATCGCCAAAATCCAAATCGCCAAAAATCCAAATCGCCAAAAATCCAAATCGCCAAAAATCCAAATCGCCAAAAATCCAAATCGCCAAAAATCCAAATCGCCAAAAATCCAAATCGCCAAAAATCCAAATCGCCAAAAATCCAAATCGCCAAAAATCCAAATCGCCAAAATTGGCGATCGCCAAAAATCCAAATCGCCAAAAATCCAAATCGCCAAAATCCAAATCGCCAAAAATCCAAATCGCCAAAAATCCAAATCGCCAAAAATCCAAATCGCCAAAAATCCAAATCGCCAAAAATCCAAATCGCCAAAAATCCAAATCGCCAAAAATCCAAATCGCCAAAATTGGCGATCGCCAAAAATCCAAATCGCTAAAAATCCAAATCGCCAAAAATCCAAATCGCCAAAATTGGCGATCGCCAAAAATCCAAATCGCCAAAAATCCAAATCGCCAAAAATCCAAATCGCCAAAATTGGCGATCGCCAAAAATCCAAATCGCCAAAATTGGCGATCGCCAAAAATCCAAATCGCCAAAATTGGCGATCGCCAAAAATCCAAATCGCCAAAATTGGCGATCGCCAAAAATCCAAATCGCCAAAATTGGCGATCGCCAAAAATCCAAATCGCCAAAAATCCAAATCGCCAAAAATCCAAATCGCCAAAAATCCAAATCGCCAAAAATCCAAATCGCCAAAAATCCAAATCGCCAAAAATCCAAATCGCCAAAAATCCAAATCGCCAAAATTGGCGATCGCCAAAAATCCAAATCGCCAAAAATCCAAATCGCCAAAATCCAAATCGCCAAAAATCCAAATCGCCAAAAATCCAAATCGCCAAAAATCCAAATCGCCAAAAATCCAAATCGCCAAAAATCCAAATCGCCAAAAATCCAAATCGCCAAAAATCCAAATCGCCAAAAATCCAAATCGCCAAAAATCCAAATCGCCAAAAATCCAAATCGCCAAAATTGGCGATCGCCAAAAATCCAAATCGCTAAAAATCCAAATCGCCAAAAATCCAAATCGCCAAAATTGGCGATCGCCAAAAATCCAAATCGCCAAAAATCCAAATCGCCAAAAATCCAAATCGCCAAAATTGGCGATCGCCAAAAATCCAAATCGCCAAAATTGGCGATCGCCAAAAATCCAAATCGCCAAAATTGGCGATCGCCAAAAATCCAAATCGCCAAAATTGGCGATCGCCAAAAATCCAAATCGCCAAAATTGGCGATCGCCAAAAATCCAAATCGCCAAAAATCCAAATCGCCAAAAATCCAAATCGCAAAATTGGCGATCGCCAAAAATCCAAATCGCCAAAAATCCAAATCGCCAAAAATCCAAATCGCCAAAAATCCAAATCGCCAAAATTGGCGATCGCCAAAAATCCAAATCGCCAAAATTGGCGATCGCCAAAAATCCAAATCGCCAAAATTGGCGATCGCCAAAAATCCAAATCGCCAAAATTGGCGATCGCCAAAAATCCAAATCGCCAAAATTGGCGATCGCCAAAAATCCAAATCGCCAAAAATCCAAATCGCCAAAAATCCAAATCGCAAAATTGGCGATCGCCAAAAATCCAAATCGCCAAAAATCCAAATCGCCAAAAATCCAAATCGCCAAAATTGGCTATCGCCAAAAATCCAAATCGCCAAAATTGGCGATCGCCAAAAATCCAAATCGCCAAAATTGGCGATCGCCAAAAATCCAAATCGCCAAAAATCCAAATCGCCAAAAATCCAAATCGCCAAAAATCCAAATCGCCAAAAATCCAAATCGCCAAAAATCCAAATCGCCAAAAATCCAAATCGCCAAAATTGGCGATCGCCAAAAATCCAAATCGCCAAAAATCCAAATCGCCAAAAATCCAAATCGCCAAAATTGGCGATCGCCAAAAATCCAAATCGCCAAAATTGGCGATCGCCAAAAATCCAAATCGCCAAAAATCCAAATCGCCAAAATTGGCGATCGTCAAAAATCCAAATCGCCAAAATTGGCGATCGCCAAAAATCCAAATCGCCAAAAATCCAAATCGCCAAAAATCCAAATCGCCAAAAATCCAAATCGCCAAAAATCCAAATCGCCAAAATTGGCGATCGCCAAAAATCCAAATCGCCAAAAATCCAAATCGCCAAAAATCCAAATCGCCAAAAATCCAAATCGCCAAAATTGGCGATCGCCAAAAATCCAAATCGCCAAAATTGGCGATCGCCAAAAATCCAAATCGCCAAAATTGGCGATCGCCAAAAATCCAAATCGCCAAAATTGGCGATCGCCAAAAATCCAAATCGCCAAAATTGGCGATCGCCAAAAATCCAAATCGCCAAAAATCCAAATCGCCAAAAATCCAAATCGCCAAAATTGGCGATCGCCAAAAATCCAAATCGCCAAAAATCCAAATCGCCAAAAATCCAAATCGCCAAAAATCCAAATCGCCAAAAATCCAAATCGCCAAAAATCCAAATCGCCAAAAATCCAAATCGCCAAAATTGGCGATCGTCAAAAATCCAAATCGCCAAAATTGGCGATCGCCAAAAATCCAAATCGCCAAAAATCCAAATCGCCAAAATTGGCGATCGCCAAAAATCCAAATCGCCAAAAATCCAAATCGCCAAAAATCCAAATCGCCAAAAATCCAAATCGCCAAAAATCCAAATCGCCAAAAATCCAAATCGCCAAAATTGGCGATCGCCAAAAATCCAAATCGCCAAAATTGGCGATCGCCAAAAATCCAAATCGCCAAAAATCCAAATCGCCAAAAATCCAAATCGCCAAAATTGGCGATCGCCAAAAATCCAAATCGCCAAAAATCCAAATCGCCAAAAATCCAAATCGCCAAAATTTGCGATCGCCAAAAATCCAAATCGCCAAAAATCCAAATCGCCAAAAATCCAAATCGCCAAAAATCCAAATCGCCAAAATTGGCGATCGCCAAAAATCCAAATCGCCAAAAATCCAAATCGCCAAAAATCCAAATCGCCAAAATTTGCGATCGCCAAAAATCCAAATCGCCAAAAATCCAAATCGCCAAAAATCCAAATCGCCAAAAATCCAAATCGCCAAAATTGGCGATCGCCAAAAATCCAAATCGCCAAAAATCCAAATCGCCAAAATTGGCGATCGCCAAAAATCCAAATCGCCAAAAATCCAAATCGCCAAAATTGGCGTTCGCCAAAAATCCAAATCGCCAAAAATCCAAATCGCCAAAAATCCAAATCGCCAAAAATCCAAATCGCCAAAAATCCAAATCGCCAAAATTGGCGATCGCCAAAAATCCAAATCGCCAAAATTGGCGATCGCCAAAAATCCAAATCGCCAAAATTGGCGATCGCCAAAAATCCAAATCGCCAAAATTGGCGATCCCCAAAAATCCAAATCGCCAAAATTGGCGATCGCCAAAAATGCAAATCGCCAAAAATCCAAATCGCCAAAAATCCAAATCGCCAAAAATCCAAATCGCCAAAAATCCAAATCGCCAAAAATCCAAATCGCCAAAAATCCAAATCGCCAAAAATCCAAAACGCCAAAAATCCAAATCGCCAAAAATCCAAATCGCCAAAAATCCAAATCGCCAAAAATCCAAAACGCCAAAAATCCAAATCGCCAAAAATCCAAATCGCCAAAATTGGCGATCGCCAAAAATCCAAATCGCCAAAAATCCAAAACGCCAAAAATCCAAATCGCCAAAAATCCAAATCGCCAAAAATCCAAATCGCCAAAAATCCAAATCGCCAAAAATCCAAATCGCCAAAATTGGCGATCGCCAAAAATCCAAATCGCC
The DNA here is from genome assembly GCA_964036215.1 of Oscheius sp. DF5033. Taxonomy (NCBI): domain Eukaryota; kingdom Metazoa; phylum Nematoda; class Chromadorea; order Rhabditida; family Rhabditidae; genus Oscheius; species Oscheius sp. DF5033. The sequence continues at coordinate 67,022 of CAXIWN010000031.1, read as the reverse complement.
AAAATTGGCGATCGCCAAAAATCCAAATCGCCAAAATTGGCGATCGCCAAAAATCCAAATAGCCAAAATTGGCGATCGCCAAAAATCCAAATCGCCAAAATTGGCGATCGCCAAAAATCCAAATCGCCAAAAATCCAAATCGCCAAAATTGGCGATCGCCAAAAATCCAAATCGCCAAAAATCCAAATCGCCAAAATTGGCGATCGTCAAAAATCCAAATCGCCAAATTTGGCGATCGCCAAAAATCCAAATCGCCAAAAATCCAAATCGCCAAAATTGGCGATCGCCAAAAATCCAAATCGCCAAAAATCCAAATCGCCAAAAATCCAAATCGCCAAAAATCCAAATCGCCAAAAATCCAAATCGCCAAAAATCCAAATCGCCAAAAATCCAAATCGCCAAAATTGGCGATCGCCAAAAATCCAAATCGCCAAAAATCCAAATCGCCAAAAATCCAAATCGCCAAAATTGGCGATCGCCCAAAATCCAAATCGCCAAAAATCCAAATCGCCAAAATTGGCGATCGCCAAAAATCCAAATCGCCAAAAATCCAAATCGCCAAAAATCCAAATCGCCAAAAATCCAAATCGCCAAAAATCCAAATCGCCAAAAATCCAAATCGCCAAAAATCCAAATCGCCAAAAATCCAAATCGCCAAAAATCCAAATCGCCAAAATTGGCGATCGCCCAAAATCCAAATCGCCAAAATTGGCGATCGCCAAAAATCCAAATCGCCAAAAATCCAAATCGCCAAAAATCCAAATCGCCAAAATTGGCGATCGCCAAAAATCCAAATCGCCAAAAATCCAAATCGCCAAAATTGGCGATCGCCAAAAATCCAAATCGCCAAAATTGGCGATCGCCAAAAATCCAAATCGCCAAAATTGGCGATCGCCAAAAATCCAAATCGCCAAAAATCCAAATCGCCAAAATTGGCGATCGTCAAAAATCCAAATCGCCAAAATTGGCGATCGCCAAAAATCCAAATCGCCAAAAATCCAAATCGCCAAAAATCCAAATCGCCAAAAATCCAAATCGCCAAAAATCCAAATCGCCAAAATTGGCGATCGCCAAAAATCCAAATCGCCAAAAATCCAAATCGCCAAAAATCCAAATCGCCAAAAATCCAAATCGCCAAAATTGGCGATCGTCAAAAATCCAAATCGCCAAAATTGGCGATCGCCAAAAATCCAAATCGCCAAAAATCCAAATCGCCAAAAATCCAAATCGCCAAAAATCCAAATCGCCAAAAATCCAAATCGCCAAAATTGGCGATCGCCAAAAATCCAAATCGCCAAAATCCAAATCGCCAAAAATCCAAATCGCCAAAAATCCAAATCGCCAAAATTGGCGATCGCCAAAAATCCAAATCGCCAAAATTGGCGATCGCCAAAAATCCAAATCGCCAAAAATCCAAATCGCCAAAATTGGCGATCGCCCAAAATCCAAATCGCCAAAATCCAAATCTCCAAAATCCAAATCGCCAAAATCCAAATCGCCAAAAATCCAAATCGCCAAAATCCAAATCGCCAAAAATCCAAATCGCCAAAAATCCAAATCGCCAAAATTGGCGATCGCCAAAAATCCAAATCGCCAAAATTGGCGATCGCCAAAAATCCAAATCGCCAAAATTGGCGATCGCCAAAAATCCAAATCGCCAAAAATCCAAATCGCCAAAAATCCAAATCGCCAAAAATCCAAATCGCGAAAAATCCAAAACGCCAAAAATCCAAATCGCCAAAAATCCAAATCGCCAAAATTGGCGATCGCCAAAAATCCAAATCGCCAAAAATCCAAATCGCCAAAATTGGCGATCGCCCAAAATCCAAATCGCCAAAATCCAAATCGCCAAAAATCCAAATCGCCAAAATTGGCGATCGCCAAAAATCCAAATCGCCAAAAATCCAAATCGCCAAAAATCCAAATCGCCAAAATTGGCGATCGCCAAAAATCCAAATCGCCAAAAATCCAAATCGCCAAAATTGGCGATCGCCCAAAATCCAAATCGCCAAAATCCAAATCGCCAAAAATCCAAATCGCCAAAATTGGCGATCGCCAAAAATCCAAATCGCCAAAAATCCAAATCGCCAAAAATCCAAATCGCCAAAATTGGCGATCGCCCAAAATCCAAATCGCCAAAAATCCAAATTGCCAAAAATCCAAATCGCCAAAATTGGCGATCGCCAAAAATCCAAATCGCCAAAATTGGCGATCGCCAAAAATCCAAATCGCCAAAATTGGCGATCGCCAAAAATCCAAATCGCCAAAAATCCAAATCGCCAAAAATCCAAATCGCCAAAAATCCAAATCGCCAAAAATCCAAATCGCCAAAAATCCAAATCGCCAAAAATACAAATCGCCAAAATTGGCGATCGCCAAAAATCCAAATCGCCAAAAATCCAAATCGCCAAAAATCCAAATCGCCAAAAATCCAAATCGCCAAAAATCCAAATCGCCAAAAATCCAAATCGCCAAAATTGGCGATCGCCAAAAATCCAAATCGCCAAAAATCCAAATCGCCAAAAATCCAAATCGCCAAAAATCCAAATCGCCAAAAATCCAAATCGCCAAAATTGGCGATCGCCAAAAATCCAAATCGCCAAAAATCCAAATCGCCAAAAATCCAAATCGCCAAAAATCCAAATCGCCAAAATTGGCGATCGCCAAAAATCCAAATCGCCAAAATTTGCGATCGCCAAAAATCCAAATCGCCAAAATTGGCGATCGCCAAAAATCCAAATCGCCAAAAATCCAAATCGCCAAAATTGGCGATCGCCAAAAATCCAAATCGCCAAAAATCCAAATCGCCAAAAATCCAAATCGCCAAAAATCCAAATCGCCAAAATTGGCGATCGCCAAAAATCCAAATCGCCAAAAATCCAAATCGCCAAAATTGGCGATCGCCAAAAATCCAAATCGGCAAAAATCCAAATCGCCAAAAATCCAAATCGCCAAAAATCCAAATCGCCAAAATTGGCGATCGCCAAAAATCCAAATCGCCAAAAATCCAAATCGCCAAAAATCCAAATCGCCAAAAATCCAAATCGCCAAAAATCCAAAACGCCAAAAATCCAAATCGCCAAAAATCCAAATCGCCAAAAATCCAAATCGCCAAAAATCCAAAACGCCAAAAATCCAAATCGCCAAAATTGGCGATCGCCAAAAATCCAAATCGCCAAAATTGGCGATCGCCAAAAATCCAAATCGCCAAAATTGGCGATCGCCAAAAATCCAAATCGCCAAAATTGGCGATCGCCAAAAATCCAAATCGCCAAAATTGGCGATCGCCAAAAATCCAAATCGCCAAAATTGGCGATCGCCAAAAATCCAAATCGCCAAAATTGGCGATCGCCAAAAATCCAAATCGCCAAAATTGGCGATCGCCAAAAATCCAAATCGCCAAAAATCCAAATCGCCAAAATTGGCGATCGCCAAAAATCCAAATCGCCAAAATTGGCGATCGCCAAAAATCCAAATCGCCAAAATTGGCGATCGCCAAAAATCCAAATCGCCAAAATTGGCGATCGCCAAAAATCCAAATCGCCAAAAATCCAAATCGCCAAAATTGGCGATCGCCAAAAATCCAAATCGCCAAAAATCCAAATCGCCAAAAATCCAAATCGCCAAAAATCCAAATCGCCAAAAATCCAAATCGCCAAAAATCCAAATCGCCAAAAATCCAAATCGCCAAAAATCCAAATCGCCAAAAATCCAAATCGCCAAAAATCCAAATCGCCAAAAATCCAAATCGCCAAAAATCCAAATCGCCAAAATTGGCGTTCGCCAAAAATCCAAATCGCCAAAAATCCAAATCGCCAAAATGGGCGATCGCCAAAAATCCAAATCGCCAAAAATCCAAATCGCCAAAATTGGCGATCGCCCAAAATCCAAATCGCCAAAATCCAAATCGCCAAAAATCCAAATCGCCAAAAATCCAAATCGCCAAAATTGGCGATCGCCAAAAATCCAAATCGCCAAAAATCCAAAACGCCAAAAATCCAAATCGCCAAAAATCCAAATCGCCAAAAATCCAAATCGCCAAAAATCCAAATCGCCAAAAATCCAAATCGCCAAAAATCCAAATCGCCAAAAATCCAAATCGCCAAAATTGGCGATCGCCAAAAATCCAAATCGCCAAAAATCCAAATCGCCAAAATTGGCGATCGCCAAAAATCCAAATCGCCAAAATTGGCGATCGCCAAAAATCCAAATCGCCAAAATTGGCGATCGCCAAAAATCCAAATCGCCAAAATTGGCGATCGCCAAAAATCCAAATCGCCAAAATTGGCGATCGCCAAAAATCCAAATCGCCAAAATTGGCGATCGCCAAAAATCCAAATCGCCAAAAATCCAAATCGCCAAAATTGGCGATCGTCAAAAATCCAAATCGCCAAAATTGGCGATCGCCAAAAATCCAAATCGCCAAAAATCCAAATCGCCAAAATTGGCGATCGCCAAAAATCCAAATCGCCAAAAATCCAAATCGGCAAAAATCCAAATCGCCAAAAATCCAAATCGCCAAAAATCCAAATCGCCAAAAATCCAAATCGCCAAAAATCCAAATCGCCAAAATTGGCGATCGCCAAAAATCCAAATCGCCAAAAATCCAAATCGCCAAAAATCCAAATCGCCAAAATTGGCGATCGCCAAAAATCCAAATCGCCAAAAATCCAAATCGCCAAAAATCCAAATCGCCAAAATTGGCGATCGCCAAAAATCCAAATCGCCAAAAATCCAAATCGCCAAAAATCCAAATCGCCAAAATTGGCGATCGCCAAAAATCCAAATCGCCAAAAATCCAAATCGCCAAAAATCCAAATCGCCAAAAATCCAAATCGCCAAAAATCCAAATCGCCAAAAATCCAAATCGCCAAAAATCCAAATCGCCAAAATTGGCGATCGCCAAAAATCCAAATCGCCAAAAATCCAAATCGCCAAAAATCCAAATCGCCAAAATTGGCGATCGCCAAAAATCCAAATCGCCAAAAATCCAAATCGCCAAAAATCCAAATCGCCAAAATTGGCGATCGCCAAAAATCCAAATCGCCAAAAATCCAAATCGCCAAAAATCCAAATCGCCAAAATTGGCGATCGCCAAAAATCCAAATCGCCAAAAATCCAAATCGCCAAAATTGGCGATCGCCCAAAATCCAAATCGCCAAAAATCCAAATCGCCAAAATTGGCGATCGCCAAAAATCCAAATCGCCAAAAATCCAAATCGCCAAAAATCCAAATCGCCAAAAATCCAAATCGCCAAAAATCCAAATCGCCAAAAATCCAAATCGCCAAAAATCCAAATCGCCAAAAATCCAAATCGCCAAAATTGGCGATCGCCCAAAATCCAAATCGCCAAAATTGGCGATCGCCAAAAATCCAAATCGCCAAAAATCCAAATCGCCAAAAATCCAAATCGCCAAAATTGGCGATCGCCAAAAATCCAAATCGCCAAAAATCCAAATCGCCAAAATTGGCGATCGCCAAAAATCCAAATCGCCAAAATTGGCGATCGCCAAAAATCCAAATCGCCAAAATTGGCGATCGCCAAAAATCCAAATCGCCAAAAATCCAAATCGCCAAAATTGGCGATCGTCAAAAATCCAAATCGCCAAAATTGGCGATCGCCAAAAATCCAAATCGCCAAAAATCCAAATCGCCAAAAATCCAAATCGCCAAAAATCCAAATCGCCAAAATTGGCGATCGTCAAAAATCCAAATCGCCAAAAATCCAAATCGCCAAAAATCCAAATCGCCAAAATTGGCGATCGCCAAAAATCCAAATCGCCAAAAATCCAAATCGCCAAAAATCCAAATCGCCAAAAATCCAAATCGCCAAAATTGGCGATCGCCAAAAATCCAAATCGCCAAAATTGGCGATCGCCAAAAATCCAAATCGCCAAAAATCCAAATCGCCAAAATTGGCGATCGCCCAAAATCCAAATCGCCAAAATCCAAATCGCCAAAATCCAAATCGCCAAAATCCAAATCGCCAAAAATCCAAATCGCCAAAATTGGCGATCGCCAAAAATCCAAATCGCCAAAATTGGCGATCGCCAAAAATCCAAATCGCCAAAATTGGCGATCGCCAAAAATCCAAATCGCCAAAATTGGCGATCGCCAAAAATCCAAATCGCCAAAATTGGCGATCGCCAAAAATCCAAATCGCCAAAAATCCAAATCGCCAAAAATCCAAATCGCCAAAAATCCAAATCGCCAAAATTGGCGATCGCCAAAAATCCAAATCGCCAAAAATCCAAATCGCCAAAATTGGCGATCGCCCAAAATCCAAATCGCCAAAATCCAAATCGCCAAAAATCCAAATCGCCAAAAATCCAAATCGCCAAAATTGGCGATCGCCAAAAATCCAAATCGCCAAAATTGGCGATCGCCAAAAATCCAAATCGCCAAAATTGGCGATCGCCAAAAATCCAAATCGCCAAAATTGGCGATCGCCAAAAATCCAAATCGCCAAAAATCCAAATCGCCAAAAATCCAAAACGCCAAAAATCCAAATCGCCAAAAATACAAATCGCCAAAATTGGCGATCGCCAAAAATCCAAATCGCCAAAAATCCAAATCGCCAAAAATCCAAATCGCCAAAAATCCAAATCGCCAAAAATCCAAATCGCCAAAAATCCAAATCGCCAAAATTGGCGATCGCCAAAAATCCAAATCGCCAAAAATCCAAATCGCCAAAAATCCAAATCGCCAAAATTGGCGATCGCCAAAAATCCAAATCGCCAAAAATCCAAATCGCCAAAAATCCAAATCGCCAAAAATCCAAATCGCCAAAAATCCAAATCGCCAAAATTGGCGTTCGCCAAAAATCCAAATCGCCAAAAATCCAAATCGCCAAAATTGGCGATCGCCAAAAATCCAAATCGCCAAAAATCCAAATCGCCAAAATTGGCGATCGCCCAAAATCCAAATCGCCAAAAATCCAAATCGCCAAAAATCCAAATCGCCAAAAATCCAAATCGCCAAAAATCCAAATCGCCAAAAATTGGCGATCGCCAAAAATCCAAATCGCCAAAATTGGCGATCGCCAAAAATCCAAATCGCCAAAAATCCAAATCGCCAAAAATCCAAATCGCCAAAAATCCAAATCGCCAAAAATCCAAATCGCCAAAAATCCAAATCGCCAAAAATCCAAATCGCCAAAAATCCAAATCGCCAAAATTGGCGATCGCCAAAAATCCAAATCGCCAAAAATCCAAATCGCCAAAAATCCAAATCGCCAAAAATCCAAATCGCCAAAATTGGCGATCGCCAAAAATCCAAATCGCCAAAAATCCAAATCGCCAAAATTGGCGATCGCCAAAAATCCAAATCGCCAAAATTGGCGATCGCCAAAAATCCAAATCGCCAAAATTGGCGATCGCCAAAAATCCAAATCGCCAAAATTGGCGATCGCCAAAAATCCAAATCGCCAAAAATCCAAATCGCCAAAAATCCAAATCGCCAAAAATCCAAATCGCCAAAAATCCAAATCGCCAAAATTGGCGATCGCCAAAAATCCAAATCGCCAAAAATCCAAATCGCCAAAAATCCAAATCGCCAAAAATCCAAATCGCCAAAAATCCAAATCGCCAAAAATCCAAATCGCCAAAAATCCAAATCGCCAAAATTGGCGATCGCCAAAAATCCAAATCGCCAAAATTGGCGATCGCCAAAAATCCAAATCGCCAAAATTGGCGATCGCCAAAAATCCAAATCGCCAAAAATCCAAATCGCCAAAAATCCAAATCGCCAAAAATCCAAATCGCCAAAAATCCAAATCGCCAAAAATCCAAATCGCCAAAAATCCAAATCGCCAAAAATCCAAATCGCCAAAAATCCAAATCGCCAAAATTGGCGATCGCCAAAAATCCAAATCGCCAAAAATCCAAATCGCCAAAAATCCAAATCGCCAAAAATCCAAATCGCCAAAAATCCAAATCGCCAAAAATCCAAATCGCCAAAAATCCAAATCGCCAAAAATCCAAATCGCCAAAAATCCAAATCGCCAAAATTGGCGATCGCCAAAAATCCAAATCGCCAAAAATCCAAATCGCCAAAATTGGCGATCGCCAAAAATCCAAATCGCCAAAAATCCAAATCGCCAAAAATCCAAATCGCCAAAATTGGCGATCGCCAAAAATCCAAATCGCCAAAAATCCAAATCGCCAAAAATCCAAATCGCCAAAATTGGCGATCGCCAAAAATCCAAATCGCCAAAAATCCAAATCGCCAAAAATCCAAATCGCCAAAATTGGCGATCGCCAAAAATCCAAATCGCCAAAATTTGCGATCGCCAAAAATCCAAATCGCCAAAAATCCAAATCGCCAAAAATCCAAATCGCCAAAAATCCAAATCGCCAAAATTGGCGATCGCCAAAAATCCAAATCGCCAAAATTGGCGATCGCCAAAAATCCAAATCGCCAAAAATCCAAATCGCCAAAAATCCAAATCGGCAAAAATCCAAATCGCCAAAAATCCAAATCGCCAAAAATCCAAATCGCCAAAATTGGCGATCGCCAAAAATCCAAATCGCCAAAAATCCAAATCGCCAAAAATCCAAAACGCCAAAAATCCAAATCGCCAAAAATCCAAATCGCCAAAATTGGCGATCGTCAAAAATCCAAATCGCCAAAAATCCAAATCGCCAAAAATCCAAATCGCCAAAAATCCAAATCGCCAAAAATCCAAATCGCCAAAAATCCAAATCGCCAAAAATCCAAATCGCCAAAATTGGCGATCGCCAAAAATCCAAATCGCCAAAAATCCAAATCGCCAAAAATCCAAATCGCCAAAAATCCAAATCGCCAAAATTTGCGATCGCCAAAAATCCAAATCGCCAAAAATCCAAATCGCCAAAAATCCAAATCGCCAAAAATCCAAATCGCCAAAATTGGCGATCGCCAAAAATCCAAATCGCCAAAAATCCAAATCGCCAAAATTGGCGATCGCCAAAAATCCAAATCGCCAAAAATCCAAATCGCCAAAAATCCAAATCGCCAAAAATCCAAATCGCCAAAATTTGCGATCGCCAAAAATCCAAATCGCCAAAAATCCAAATCGCCAAAAATCCAAATCGCCAAAAATCCAAATCGCCAAAATTGGCGATCGCCAAAAATCCAAATCGCCAAAAATCCAAATCGCCAAAAATCCAAATCGCCAAAAATCCAAATCGCCAAAATTTGCGATCGCCAAAAATCCAAATCGCCAAAAATCCAAATCGCCAAAAATCCAAATCGCCAAAAATCCAAATCGCCAAAAATCCAAATCGGCAAAAATCCAAATCGCCAAAAATCCAAAACGCCAAAAATCCAAATCGCCAAAAATCCAAATCGCCAAAAATCCAAATCGCCAAAAATCCAAAACGCCAAAAATCCAAATCGCCAAAACTTGCGATCGCCAAAAATCCAAATCGCCAAAAATCCAAATCGCCAAAAATCCAAATCGCCAAAAATCCAAATCGCCAAAAATCCAAATCGCCAAAAATCCAAATCGCCAAAAATCCAAAACGCCAAAAATCCAAATCGCCAAAAATCCAAATCGCCAAAAATCCAAATCGCCAAAAATCCAAAACGCCAAAAATCCAAATCGCCAAAATTTGCGATCGCCAAAAATCCAAATCGCCAAAAATCCAAATCGCCAAAAATCCAAATCGCCAAAAATCCAAAACGCCAAAAATCCAAATCGCCAAAAATCCAAATCGCCAAAAATCCAAATCGCCAAAAATCCAAATCGCCAAAATCCAAATCGCCAAAAATCCAAAACGCCAAAAATCCAAATCGCCAAAATTTGCGATCGCCAAAAATCCAAATCGCCAAAAATCCAAATCGCCAAAAATCCAAATCGCCAAAATTGGCGATCGCCAAAAATCCAAATCGCCAAAAATCCAAATCGCCAAAAATCCAAATCGCCAAAAATCCAAATCGCCAAAATTTGCGATCGCCAAAAATCCAAATCGCCAAAAATCCAAATCGCCAAAAATCCAAATCGCCAAAAATCCAAATCGCCAAAAATCCAAATCGGCAAAAATCCAAATCGCCAAAAATCCAAATCGCCAAAAATCCAAATCGCCAAAATTGGCGATCGCCAAAAATCCAAATCGCCAAAAATCCAAATCGCCAAAAATCCAAATCGCCAAAAATCCAAATCGCCAAAAATCCAAAACGCCAAAAATCCAAATCGCCAAAAATCCAAATCGCCAAAAATCCAAATCGCCAAAAATCCAAAACGCCAAAAATCCAAATCGCCAAAATTGGCGATCGCCAAAATCCAAATCGCCAAAATTGGCGATCGCCAAAAATCCAAATCGCCAAAATTGGCGATCGCCAAAAATCCAAATCGCCAAAATTGGCGATCGCCAAAAATCCAAATCGCCAAAAATCCAAATCGCCAAAATTGGCGATCGCCAAAAATCCAAATCGCCCAAAATCCAAATCGCCAAAATCCAAATCGCCAAAAATCCAAATCGCCAAAATTGGCGATCGCCCAAAATCCAAATCGCCAAAATTGGCGATCGCCCAAAATCCAAATCGCCAAAATCCAAATCGCCAAAAATCCAAATCGCCAAAAATCCAAATCGCCAAAATTGGCGATCGCCAAAAATCCAAATCGCCAAAATTGGCGATCGCCAAAAATCCAAATCGCCAAAATTGGCGATCGCCAAAAATCCAAATCGCCAAAATTGGCGATCGCCAAAAATCCAAATCGCCAAAAATCCAAATCGCCAAAAATCCAAATCGCCAAAAATCCAAATCGCCAAAATTGGCGATCGCCAAAAATCCAAATCGCCAAAAATCCAAATCGCCAAAAATCCAAATCGCCAAAAATCCAAATCGCCAAAATTGGCGTTCGCCAAAAATCCAAATCGCCAAAAATCCAAATCGCCAAAAATCCAAATCGCCAAAAATCCAAATCGGCAAAAATCCAAATCGCCAAAAATCCAAATCGCCAAATTGGCGATCGCCAAAAATCCAAATCGCCAAAATCCAAATCGCCAAAAATCCAAATCGCCAAAAATCCAAATCGCCAAAAATCCAAATCGCCAAAAATCCAAATCGCCAAAAATCCAAATCGCCAAAATTGGCGATCGCCAAAAATCCAAATCGCCAAAAATCCAAATCGCCAAAAATCCAAATCGCCAAAAATCCAAATCGCCAAAATTGGCGATCGCCAAAAATCCAAATCGCCAAAAATCCAAATCGCCAAAAATCCAAATCGCCAAAATTGGCGATCGCCAAAAATCCAAATCGCCAAAAATCCAAATCGCCAAAATTGGCGATCGCCCAAAATCCAAATCGCCAAAATCCAAATCGCCAAAAATCCAAATCGCCAAAAATCCAAATCGCCAAAATTGGCGATCGCCAAAAATCCAAATCGCCAAAAATCCAAATCGCCAAAAATCCAAATCGCCAAAAATCCAAATCGCCAAAATTGGCGATCGCCAAAAATCCAAATCGCCAAAAATCCAAATCGCCAAAAATCCAAATCGCCAAAAATGCAAAACGCCAAAATCCAAATCGCCAAAAATCCAAATCGCCAAAAATCCAAATCGCCAAAAATCCAAATCGCCAAAAATACAAATCGCCAAAATTGGCGATCGCCAAAAATCCAAATCGCCAAAAATCCAAATCGCCAAAAATCCAAATCGCCAAAATTGGCGATCGCCAAAAATCCAAATCGCCAAAATTGGCGATCGCCAAAAATCCAAATCGCCAAAATTTGCGATCGCCAAAAATCCAAATCGCCAAAAATCCAAATCGCCAAAAATCCAAATCGCCAAAAATCCAAATCGCCAAAATTGGCGATCGCCAAAAATCCAAATCGCCAAAAATCCAAATCGCCAAAATTGGCGATCGCCAAAATCCAAATCGCCAAAAATCCAAATCGCCAAAAATCCAAATCGCCAAAAATCCAAATCGCCAAAAATCCAAAACGCCAAAAATCCAAATCGCCAAAAATCCAAATCGCCAAAAATCCAAATCGCCAAAAATCCAAATCGCCAAAATTGGCGTTCGCCAAAAATCCAAATCGCCAAAAATCCAAATCGCCAAATTGGCGATCGCCAAAAATCCAAATCGCCAAAAATCCAAATCGCCAAAATTGGCGATCGCCCAAAATCCAAATCGCCAAAATCCAAATCGCCAAAAATCCAAATCGCCAAAAATCCAAATCGCCAAAATTGGCGATCGCCAAAAATCCAAATCGCCAAAATTGGCGATCGCCAAAAATCCAAATCGCCAAAAATCCAAATCGCCAAAATTGGCGATCGCCAAAAATCCAAATCGCCAAAAATCCAAATCGCCAAAATTGGCGATCGCCCAAAATCCAAATCGCCAAAATCCAAATCGCCAAAAATCCAAATCGCCAAAAATCCAAATCGCCAAAATTGGCGATCGCCAAAAATCCAAATCGCCAAAAATCCAAATCGCCAAAAATCCAAATCGCCAAAAATCCAAATCGCCAAAATTGGCGATCGCCAAAAAATCCAAATCGCCAAAAATCCAAATCGCCAAAAATCCAAATCGCCAAAAATGCAAAACGCCAAAAATCCAAATCGCCAAAAATCCAAATCGCCAAAAATCCAAATCGCCAAAAATCCAAATCGCCAAAAATACAAATCGCCAAAATTGGCGATCGCCAAAAATCCAAATCGCCAAAAATCCAAATCGCCAAAAATCCAAATCGCCAAAATTGGCGATCGCCAAAAATCCAAATCGCCAAAATTGGCGATCGCCAAAAATCCAAATCGCCAAAATTTGCGATCGCCAAAAATCCAAATCGCCAAAAATCCAAATCGCCAAAAATCCAAATCGCCAAAAATCCAAATCGCCAAAATTGGCGATCGCCAAAAATCCAAATCGCCAAAAATCCAAATCGCCAAAATTGGCGATCGCCAAAAATCCAAATCGCCAAAAATCCAAATCGCCAAAAATCCAAATCGCCAAAAATCCAAATCGCCAAAAATCCAAAACGCCAAAAATCCAAATCGCCAAAAATCCAAATCGCCAAAAATCCAAATCGCCAAAAATCCAAATCGCCAAAATTGGCGTTCGCCAAAAATCCAAATCGCCAAAAATCCAAATCGCCAAAATTGGCGATCGCCAAAAATCCAAATCGCCAAAAATCCAAATCGCCAAAATTGGCGATCGCCCAAAATCCAAATCGCCAAAATCCAAATCGCCAAAAATCCAAATCGCCAAAAATCCAAATCGCCAAAATTGGCGATCGCCAAAAATCCAAATCGCCAAAATTGGCGATCGCCAAAAATCCAAATCGCCAAAAATCCAAATCGCCAAAAATCCAAATCGCCAAAAATCCAAATCGCCAAAAATCCAAATCGCCAAAAATCCAAATCGCCAAAAATCCAAATCGCCAAAAATCCAAATCGCCAAAAATCCAAATCGCCAAAATTGGCGATCGCCAAAAATCCAAATCGCCAAAAATCCAAATCGCCAAAAATCCAAATCGCCAAAATTGGCGATCGCCAAAAATCCAAATCGCCAAAAATCCAAATCGCCAAAATTGGCGATCGCCAAAAATCCAAATCGCCAAAATTGGCGATCGCCAAAAATCCAAATCGCCAAAATTGGCGATCGCCAAAAATCCAAATCGCCAAAATTGGCGATCGCCAAAAATCCAAATCGCCAAAAATCCAAATCGCCAAAAATCCAAATCGCCAAAAATCCAAATCGCCAAAAATCCAAATCGCCAAAAATCCAAATCGCCAAAATTGGCGATCGCCCAAAATCCAAATCGCCAAAAATCCAAATCGCCAAAAATCCAAATCGCCAAAAATCCAAATCGCCAAAAATCCAAATAGCCAAAATTGGCGATCACCAAAAATCCAAATCGCCAAAAATCCAAATCGCCAAAATTGGCGATCGCCAAAAATCCAAATCGCCAAAATTGGCGATCGCCAAAAATCCAAATCGCCAAAATTGGCGATCGCCAAAAATCCAAATCGCCAAAAATCCAAATCGCCAAAAATCCAAATCGCCAAAAATCCAAATCGCCAAAAATCCAAATCGCCAAAAATCCAAATCGCCAAAATTGGCGATCGCCAAAAATCCAAATCGCCAAAAATCCAAATCGCCAAAAATCCAAATCGCCAAAAATCCAAATCGCCAAAATTGGCGATCGCCAAAAATCCAAATCGCCAAAAATCCAAATCGCCAAAATTGGCGATCGCCAAAAATCCAAATCGCCAAAATTGGCGATCGCCAAAAATCCAAATCGCCAAAATTGGCGATCGCCAAAAATCCAAATCGCCAAAATTGGCGATCGCCAAAAATCCAAATCGCCAAAAATCCAAATCGCCAAAAATCCAAATCGCCAAAAATCCAAATCGCCAAAAATCCAAATCGCCAAAAATCCAAATCGCCAAAAATCCAAATCGCCAAAAATCCAAATCGCCAAAAATCCAAATAGCCAAAATTGGCGATCACCAAAAATCCAAATCGCCAAAAATCCAAATCGCCAAAATTGGCGATCGCCAAAAATCCAAATCGCCAAAAATCCAAATCGCCAAAATTGGCGATCGCCAAAAATCCAAATCGCCAAAATTGGCGATCGCCAAAAATCCAAATCGCCAAAAATCCAAATCGCCAAAAATCCAAATCGGCAAAAATCCAAATCGCCAAAAATCCAAATCGCCAAAAATCCAAATCGCCAAAATTGGCGATCGCCAAAAATCCAAATCGCCAAAAATCCAAATCGCCAAAAATCCAAATCGCCAAAAATCCAAAACGCCAAAAATCCAAATCGCCAAAATTGGCGATCGTCAAAAATCCAAATCGCCAAAAATCCAAAACGCCAAAAATCCAAATCGCCAAAATTGGCGATCGTCAAAAATCCAAATCGCCAAAAATCCAAATCGCCAAAAATCCAAATCGCCAAAAATCCAAATCGCCAAAATTGGCGATCGCCAAAAATCCAAATCGCCAAAAATCCAAATCGCCAAAAATCCAAATCGCCAAAAATCCAAATCGCCAAAATTGGCGATCGCCAAAAATCCAAATCGCCAAAATTGGCGATCGCCAAAAATCCAAATCGCCAAAAATCCAAATCGCCAAAAATCCAAATCGCCAAAAATCCAAATCGCCAAAAATCCAAATCGCCAAAATTGGCGATCGCCCAAAATCCAAATCGCCAAAATCCAAATCGCCAAAAATCCAAATCGCCAAAAATCCAAATCGCCAAAATTGGCGATCGCCAAAAATCCAAATCGCCAAAATTGGCGATCGCCAAAAATCCAAATCGCCAAAAATCCAAATCGCCAAAAATCCAAATCGCCAAAAATCCAAATCGCCAAAAATCCAAATCGCCAAAAATCCAAATCGCCAAAAATCCAAATCGCCAAAAATCCAAATCGCCAAAATTGGCGATCGCCAAAAATCCAAATCGCCAAAAATCCAAATAGCCAAAATTGGCGATCGCCAAAAATCCAAATCGCCAAAAATCCAAATCGCCAAAATTGGCGATCGCCAAAAATCCAAATCGCCAAAATTTGCGATCGCCAAAAATCCAAATCGCCAAAAATCCAAATCGCCAAAAATCCAAATCGCCAAAAATCCAAATCGCCAAAATTGGCGATCGCCAAAAATCCAAATCGCCAAAATTGGCGATCGCCAAAAATCCAAATCGCCAAAAATCCAAATCGCCAAAAATCCAAATCGCCAAAATTGGCGATCGCCCAAAATCCAAATCGCCAAAATCCAAATCGCCAAAAATCCAAATCGCCAAAAATCCAAATCGCCAAAATTGGCGATCGCCAAAAATCCAAATCGCCAAAATTGGCGATCGCCAAAAATCCAAATCGCCAAAAATCCAAATCGCCAAAAATCCAAATCGCCAAAAATCCAAATCGCCAAAAATCCAAATCGCCAAAAATCCAAATCGCCAAAAATCCAAATCGCCAAAAATCCAAATCGCCAAAATTGGCGATCGCCAAAAATCCAAATCGCCAAAAATCCAAATAGCCAAAATTGGCGATCGCCAAAAATCCAAATCGCCAAAAATCCAAATCGCCAAAATTGGCGATCGCCAAAAATCCAAATCGCCAAAATTTGCGATCGCCAAAAATCCAAATCGCCAAAAATCCAAATCGCCAAAAATCCAAATCGCCAAAAATCCAAATCGCCAAAATTGGCGATCGCCAAAAATCCAAATCGCCAAAATTGGCGATCGCCAAAAATCCAAATCGCCAAAAATCCAAATCGCCAAAAATCCAAATCGGCAAAAATCCAAATCGCCAAAAATCCAAATCGCCAAAAATCAAAATCGCCAAAATTGGCGATCGCCAAAAATCCAAATCGCCAAAAATCCAAATCGCCAAAAATCCAAATCGCCAAAAATCCAAAACGCCAAAAATCCAAATCGCCAAAAATCCAAATCGCCAAAATTGGCGATCGTCAAAAATCCAAATCGCCAAAAATCCAAATCGCCAAAAATCCAAATCGCCAAAAATCCAAATCGCCAAAAATCCAAATCGCCAAAATTGGCGATCGCCAAAAATCCAAATCGCCAAAAATCCAAATCGCCAAAAATCCAAATCGCCAAAAATCCAAATCGCCAAAAATCCAAATCGCCAAAAATCCAAATCGCCAAAAATCCAAATCGCCAAAATTGGCGATCGCCAAAAATCCAAATCGCCAAAAATCCAAATCGCCCAAAATCCAAATCGCCAAAATCCAAATCGCCAAAAATCCAAATCGCCAAAAATCCAAATCGCCAAAATTGGCGATCGCCAAAAATCCAAATCGCCAAAATTGGCGATCGCCAAAAATCCAAATCGCCAAAAATCCAAATCGCCAAAAATCCAAATCGCCAAAAATCCAAATCGCCAAAAATCCAAAACGCCAAAAATCCAAATCGCCAAAAATCCAAATCGCCAAATTTGGCGATCGCCAAAAATCCAAATCGCCAAAAATCCAAATCGCCAAAAATACAAATCGCCAAAATTGGCGATCGCCAAAAATCCAAATCGCCAAAAATCCAAATCGCCAAAAATCCAAATCGCCAAAAATCCAAATCGCCAAAAATCCAAATCGCCAAAATTGGCGATCGCCAAAAATCCAAATCGCCAAAAATCCAAATCGCCAAAAATCCAAATCGCCAAAAATCCAAATCGCCAAAAATCCAAATCGCCAAAATTGGCGATCGCCAAAAATCCAAATCGCCAAAAATCCAAATCCCCAAAAATCCAAATCGCCAAAAATCCAAATCGCCAAAATTTGCGATCGCCAAAAATCCAAATCGCCAAAAATCCAAATCGCCAAAAATCCAAATCGCCAAAAATCCAAATCGCCAAAAATCCAAATCGCCAAAATTGGCGATCGCCAAAAATCCAAATCGCCAAAAATCCAAATCGCCAAAAATCCAAATCGCCAAAAATCCAAATCGCCAAAATTGGCGATCGCCAAAAATCCAAATCGCCAAAAATCCAAATCGCCAAAATTGGCGATCGCCAAAAATCCAAATCGCCAAAATTGGCGATCGCCAAAAATCCAAATCGCCAAAATTGGCGATCGCCAAAAATCCAAATCGCCAAAATTGGCGATCGCCAAAAATCCAAATCGCCAAAAATCCAAATCGCCAAAAATCCAAATCGCCAAAAATCCAAATCGCCAAAAATCCAAATCGCCAAAAATCCAAATCGCCAAAATTGGCGATCGCCCAAAATCCAAATCGCCAAAAATCCAAATCGCCAAAAATCCAAATCGCCAAAAATCCAAATCGCCAAAAATCCAAATAGCCAAAATTGGCGATCACCAAAAATCCAAATCGCCAAAAATCCAAATCGCCAAAATTGGCGATCGCCAAAAATCCAAATCGCCAAAATTGGCGATCGCCAAAAATCCAAATCGCCAAAATTGGCGATCGCCAAAAATCCAAATCGCCAAAAATCCAAATCGCCAAAAATCCAAATCGCCAAAAATCCAAATCGCCAAAAATCCAAATCGCCAAAAATCCAAATCGCCAAAAATCCAAATCGCCAAAAATCCAAATCGCCAAAAATCCAAATAGCCAAAATTGGCGATCACCAAAAATCCAAATCGCCAAAAATCCAAATCGCCAAAATTGGCGATCGCCAAAAATCCAAATCGCCAAAAATCCAAATCGCCAAAATTGGCGATCGCCAAAAATCCAAATCGCCAAAATTGGCGATCGCCAAAAATCCAAATCGCCAAAAATCCAAATCGCCAAAAATCCAAATCGGCAAAAATCCAAATCGCCAAAAATCCAAATCGCCAAAAATCCAAATCGCCAAAATTGGCGATCGCCAAAAATCCAAATCGCCAAAAATCCAAATCGCCAAAAATCCAAATCGCCAAAAATCCAAAACGCCAAAAATCCAAATCGCCAAAATTGGCGATCGTCAAAAATCCAAATCGCCAAAAATCCAAAACGCCAAAAATCCAAATCGCCAAAATTGGCGATCGTCAAAAATCCAAATCGCCAAAAATCCAAATCGCCAAAAATCCAAATCGCCAAAAATCCAAATCGCCAAAATTGGCGATCGCCAAAAATCCAAATCGCCAAAAATCCAAATCGCCAAAAATCCAAATCGCCAAAAATCCAAATCGCCAAAATTGGCGATCGCCAAAAATCCAAATCGCCAAAATTGGCGATCGCCAAAAATCCAAATCGCCAAAAATCCAAATCGCCAAAAATCCAAATCGCCAAAAATCCAAATCGCCAAAAATCCAAATCGCCAAAATTGGCGATCGCCCAAAATCCAAATCGCCAAAATCCAAATCGCCAAAAATCCAAATCGCCAAAAATCCAAATCGCCAAAATTGGCGATCGCCAAAAATCCAAATCGCCAAAATTGGCGATCGCCAAAAATCCAAATCGCCAAAAATCCAAATCGCCAAAAATCCAAATCGCCAAAAATCCAAATCGCCAAAAATCCAAATCGCCAAAAATCCAAATCGCCAAAAATCCAAATCGCCAAAAATCCAAATCGCCAAAATTGGCGATCGCCAAAAATCCAAATCGCCAAAAATCCAAATAGCCAAAATTGGCGATCGCCAAAAATCCAAATCGCCAAAAATCCAAATCGCCAAAATTGGCGATCGCCAAAAATCCAAATCGCCAAAATTTGCGATCGCCAAAAATCCAAATCGCCAAAAATCCAAATCGCCAAAAATCCAAATCGCCAAAAATCCAAATCGCCAAAATTGGCGATCGCCAAAAATCCAAATCGCCAAAATTGGCGATCGCCAAAAATCCAAATCGCCAAAAATCCAAATCGCCAAAAATCCAAATCGCCAAAATTGGCGATCGCCCAAAATCCAAATCGCCAAAATCCAAATCGCCAAAAATCCAAATCGCCAAAAATCCAAATCGCCAAAATTGGCGATCGCCAAAAATCCAAATCGCCAAAATTGGCGATCGCCAAAAATCCAAATCGCCAAAAATCCAAATCGCCAAAAATCCAAATCGCCAAAAATCCAAATCGCCAAAAATCCAAATCGCCAAAAATCCAAATCGCCAAAAATCCAAATCGCCAAAAATCCAAATCGCCAAAAATCCAAATCGCCAAAATTGGCGATCGCCAAAAATCCAAATCGCCAAAAATCCAAATAGCCAAAATTGGCGATCGCCAAAAATCCAAATCGCCAAAAATCCAAATCGCCAAAATTGGCGATCGCCAAAAATCCAAATCGCCAAAATTTGCGATCGCCAAAAATCCAAATCGCCAAAAATCCAAATCGCCAAAAATCCAAATCGCCAAAAATCCAAATCGCCAAAATTGGCGATCGCCAAAAATCCAAATCGCCAAAATTGGCGATCGCCAAAAATCCAAATCGCCAAAAATCCAAATCGCCAAAAATCCAAATCGGCAAAAATCCAAATCGCCAAAAATCCAAATCGCCAAAAATCAAAATCGCCAAAATTGGCGATCGCCAAAAATCCAAATCGCCAAAAATCCAAATCGCCAAAAATCCAAATCGCCAAAAATCCAAAACGCCAAAAATCCAAATCGCCAAAAATCCAAATCGCCAAAATTGGCGATCGTCAAAAATCCAAATCGCCAAAAATCCAAATCGCCAAAAATCCAAATCGCCAAAAATCCAAATCGCCAAAAATCCAAATCGCCAAAATTGGCGATCGCCAAAAATCCAAATCGCCAAAAATCCAAATCGCCAAAAATCCAAATCGCCAAAAATCCAAATCGCCAAAAATCCAAATCGCCAAAAATCCAAATCGCCAAAAATCCAAATCGCCAAAATTGGCGATCGCCAAAAATCCAAATCGCCAAAAATCCAAATCGCCCAAAATCCAAATCGCCAAAATCCAAATCGCCAAAAATCCAAATCGCCAAAAATCCAAATCGCCAAAATTGGCGATCGCCAAAAATCCAAATCGCCAAAATTGGCGATCGCCAAAAATCCAAATCGCCAAAAATCCAAATCGCCAAAAATCCAAATCGCCAAAAATCCAAATCGCCAAAAATCCAAAACGCCAAAAATCCAAATCGCCAAAAATCCAAATCGCCAAATTTGGCGATCGCCAAAAATCCAAATCGCCAAAAATCCAAATCGCCAAAAATACAAATCGCCAAAATTGGCGATCGCCAAAAATCCAAATCGCCAAAAATCCAAATCGCCAAAAATCCAAATCGCCAAAAATCCAAATCGCCAAAAATCCAAATCGCCAAAATTGGCGATCGCCAAAAATCCAAATCGCCAAAAATCCAAATCGCCAAAAATCCAAATCGCCAAAAATCCAAATCGCCAAAAATCCAAATCGCCAAAATTGGCGATCGCCAAAAATCCAAATCGCCAAAAATCCAAATCCCCAAAAATCCAAATCGCCAAAAATCCAAATCGCCAAAATTTGCGATCGCCAAAAATCCAAATCGCCAAAAATCCAAATCGCCAAAAATCCAAATCGCCAAAAATCCAAATCGCCAAAAATCCAAATCGCCAAAATTGGCGATCGCCAAAAATCCAAATCGCCAAAAATCCAAATCGCCAAAATTGGCGATCGCCAAAAATCCAAATCGCCAAAAATCCAAATCGCCAAAAATCCAAATCGCCAAAAATCCAAATCGCCAAAATTTGCGATCGCCAAAAATCCAAATCACCAAAAATCCAAATCGCCAAAAATCCAAATCGCCAAAATTGGCGATCGCCAAAAATCCAAATCGTCAAAAATTCAAATCGCCAAAATTTGCGATCGCCAAAAATCCAAATCGCCAAAAATCCAAATCGCCAAAAATCCAAATCGCCAAAAATCCAAATCGCCAAAAATCCAAATCGGCAAAAATCCAAATCGCCAAAAATCCAAATCGCCAAAAATCCAAATCGCCAAAATTGGCGATCGCCAAAAATCCAAATCGCCAAAAATCCAAATCGCCAAAAATCCAAATCGCCAAAAATCCAAATCGCCAAAAATCCAAAACGCCAAAAATCCAAATCGCCAAAAATCCAAATCGCCAAAAATCCAAATCGCCAAAAATCCAAAACGCCAAAAATCCAAATCGCCAAAATTGGCGATCGCCAAAAATCCAAATCGCCAAAATTGGCGATCGCCAAAAATCCAAATCGCCAAAATTGGCGATCGCCAAAAATCCAAATCGCCAAAATTGGCGATCGCCAAAAATCCAAATCGCCAAAAATCCAAATCGCCAAAATTGGCGATCGCCAAAAATCCAAATCGCCAAAAATCCAAATCGCCAAAAATCCAAATCGCCAAAAATCCAAATCGGCAAAAATCCAAATCGCCAAAAATCCAAATCGCCAAAAATCCAAATCGCCAAAATTGGCGTTCGCCAAAAATCCAAATCGCCAAAAATCCAAATCGCCAAAAATCCAAATCGCCAAAAATCCAAAACGGCAAAAATCCAAATCGCCAAAAATCCAAATCGCCAAAATTGGCGATCGTCAAAAATCCAAATCGCCAAAATTGGCGATCGCCAAAAATCCAAATCGCCAAAAATCCAAATCGCCAAAAATCCAAATCGCCAAAAATCCAAATCGCCAAAAATCCAAATCGGCAAAAATCCAAATCGCCAAAAATCCAAATCGCCAAAAATCCAAATCGCCAAAATTGGCGATCGCCAAAAATCCAAATCGCCAAAAATCCAAATCGCCAAAAATCCAAATCGCCAAAAATCCAAATCGCCAAAATTGGCGATCGCCAAAAATCCAAATCGCCAAAAATCCAAATCGCCAAAAATCCAAATCGCCAAAAATCCAAATCGCCAAAATTGGCGATCGCCAAAAATCCAAATCGCCAAAAATCCAAATCGCCAAAATTGGCGATCGCCCAAAATCCAAATCGCCAAAATCCAAATCGCCAAAAATCCAAATCGCCAAAAATCCAAATCGCCAAAATTGGCGATCGCCAAAAATCCAAATCGCCAAAATTGGCGATCGCCAAAAATCCAAATCGCCAAAATTGGCGATCGCCAAAAATCCAAATCGCCAAAAATCCAAATCGCCAAAAATCCAAATCGCCAAAAATCCAAATCGCCAAAAATCCAAATCGCCAAAATTGGCGATCGCCAAAAATCCAAATCGCCAAAAATCCAAATCGCCAAAAATCCAAATCGCCAAAAATGCAAAACGCCAAAAATCCAAATCGCCAAAAATCCAAATCGCCAAAAATCCAAATCGCCAAAAATCCAAATCGCCAAAAATACAAATCGCCAAAATTGGCGATCGCCAAAAATCCAAATCGCCAAAAATCCAAATCGCCAAAAATCCAAATCGCCAAAATTGGCGATCGCCAAAAATCCAAATCGCCAAAATTTGCGATCGCCAAAAATCCAAATCGCCAAAAATCCAAATCGCCAAAAATCCAAATCGCCAAAAATCCAAATCGCCAAAATTGGCGATCGCCAAAAATCCAAATCGCCAAAAATCCAAATCGCCAAAATTGGCGATCGCCAAAAATCCAAATCGCCAAAAATCCAAATCGCCAAAAATCCAAATCGCCAAAAATCCAAATCGCCAAAATTGGCGATCGCCAAAAATCCAAATCGCCAAAAATCCAAATCGCCAAAAATCCAAATCGCCAAAAATCCAAATCGCCAAAAATCCAAATCGCCAAAATTGGCGATCGCCAAAAATCCAAATCGCCAAAAATCCAAATCGCCAAAAATCCAAATCGCCAAAAATCCAAATCGCCAAAAATCCAAATCGCCAAAATTGGCGATCGCCAAAAATCCAAATCGCCAAAAATCCAATTCGCCAAAAATCCAAATCGCCAGAAATCCAAATCGCCAAAATTGGCGATCGCCAAAAATCCAAATCGCCAAAATTGGCGATCGCCAAAAATCCAAATCGCCAAAAATCCAAATCGCCAAAAATCCAAATCGCCAAAAATCCAAATCGCCAAAAATCCAAATCGCCAAAAATCCAAATCGCCAAAAATCCAAATCGCCAAAATTGGCGATCGCCAAAAATCCAAATCGCCAAAAATCCAAATCGCCAAAATTGGCGATCGCCCAAAATCCAAATCGCCAAAAATCCAAATCGCCAAAAATCCAAATCGCCAAAAATCCAAATCGCCAAAAATCCAAATCGCCAAAAATCCAAATCGCCAAAATTGGCGATCGCCAAAAATCCAAATCGCCAAAATTGGCGATCGCCAAAAATCCAAATCGCCAAAAATCCAAATCGCCAAAAATCCAAATCGCCAAAAATCCAAATCGCCAAAATTGGCGATCGCCAAAAATCCAAATCGCCAAAATTGGCGATCGCCAAAAATCCAAATCGCCAAAAATCCAAATCGCCAAAAATCCAAATCGCCAAAATTGGCGATCGCCAAAAATCCAAATCGCCAAAAATCCAAATCGCCAAAAATCCAAATCGCCAAAAATCCAAATCGCCAAAAATCCAAATCGCCAAAATTGGCGATCGCCAAAAATCCAAATCGCCAAAAATCCAAATCGCCAAATTTGGCGATCGCCAAAAATCCAAATCGCCAAAAATCCAAATCGCCAAAAATCCAAATCGCCAAAAATCCAAATCGCCAAAAATCCAAATCGCCAAAAATCCAAATCGCCAAAATTGGCGATCGCCAAAAATCCAAATCGCCAAAAATCCAAATCGCCAAAAATCCAAATCGCCAAAAATCCAAATCGCCAAAAATCCAAATCGCCAAAATTGGCTATCGCCAAAAATCCAAATCGCCAAAAATCCAAATCGCCAAAATTGGCGATCGCCAAAAATCCAAATCGCCAAAAATCCAAATCGCCAAAAATCCAAATCGCCAAAAATCCAAATCGCCAAAATTGGCGATCGCCAAAAATCCAAATCGCCAAAAATCCAAATCGCCAAAAATCCAAATCGCCAAAAATCCAAATCGTCAAAATTGGCGATCGCCAAAAATCCAAATCGCCAAAAATCCAAATCGCCAAAATTGGCGATCGCCAAAAATCCAAATCGCCAAAATTGGCGATCGCCAAAAATCCAAATCGCCAAAAATCCAAATCGCCAAAAATCCAAATCGCCAAAATTGGCGATCGCCAAAAATCCAAATCGCCAAAAATCCAAATCGCCAAAATTGGCGTTCGCCAAAAATCCAAATCGCCAAAAATCCAAATCGCCAAAATTGGCGATCGCCAAAAATCCAAATCGCCAAAATTGGCGATCGCCAAAAATCCAAATCGCCAAAAATCCAAATCGCCAAAAATCCAAATCGCCAAAAATCCAAATCGCCAAAATTGGCGATCGCCAAAAATCCAAATCGCCAAAAATCCAAATCGCCAAAAATCCAAATCGCCAAAATTGGCGATCGCCAAAAATCCAAATCGCCAAAAATCCAAATCGCCAAAATTGGCGATCGCCAAAAATCCAAATCGCCAAAAATCCAAATCGCCAAATTTGGCGATCGCCAAAAATCCAAATCGCCAAAAATCCAAATCGCCAAAAATCCAAATCGCCAAAAATCCAAATCGCCAAAAATCCAAATCGCCAAAAATCCAAATCGCCAAAAATCCAAATCGCCAAAATTGGCGATCGCCAAAAATCCAAATCGCCAAAAATCCAAATCGCCAAAAATCCAAATCGCCAAAAATCCAAATCGCCAAAAATCCAAATCGCCAAAATTGGCTATCGCCAAAAATCCAAATCGCCAAAAATCCAAATCGCCAAAATTGGCGATCGCCAAAAATCCAAATCGCCAAAAATCCAAATCGCCAAAAATCCAAATCGCCAAAAATCCAAATCGCCAAAATTGGCGATCGCCAAAAATCCAAATCGCCAAAAATCCAAATCGCCAAAAATCCAAATCGCCAAAAATCCAAATCGTCAAAATTGGCGATCGCCAAAAATCCAAATCGCCAAAAATCCAAATCGCCAAAATTGGCGATCGCCCAAAATCCAAATCGCCAAAAATCCAAATCGCCAAAAATCCAAATCGCCAAAAATCCAAATCGCCAAAATTGGCGATCGCCAAAAATCCAAATCGCCAAAAATCCAAATCGCCAAAAATCCAAATCGCCAAAAATCCAAATCGCCAAAAATCCAAATCGCCAAAATTGGCGATCGCCAAAAATCCAAATCGCCAAAAATCCAAATCGCCAAAAATCCAAATCGCCAAAAATCCAAATCGCCAAAAATCCAAATCGCCAAAAATCCAAATCGCCAAAAATCCAAATCGCCAAAATTGGCGATCGCCAAAAATCCAAATCGCCAAAAATCCAAATCGCCAAAAATCCAAATCGCCAAAATTGGCGTTCGCCAAAAATCCAAATCGCCAAAAATCCAAATCGCCAAAAATCCAAATCGCCAAAAATCCAAATCGCCAAAAATCCAAATCGCCAAAATTGGCGATCGCCAAAAATCCAAATCGCCAAAAATCCAAATCGCCAAAAATCCAAATCGCCAAAAATCCAAATCGCCAAAAATCCAAATCGCCAAAAATCCAAATCGCCAAAAATCCAAATCGCCAAAAATCCAAATCGCCAAAAATCCAAATCGCCAAAAATCCAAATCGCCAAAATTGGCGATCGCCAAAAATCCAAATCGCCAAAAATCCAAATCGCCAAAAATCCAAATCGCCAAAAATCCAAATCGCCAAAAATCCAAATCGCCAAATTTGGCGATCGCCAAAAATCCAAATCGCCAAAAATCCAAATCGCCAAAAATCCAAATCGCCAAAAATCCAAATCGCCAAAAATCCAAATCGCCAAAAATCCAAATCGCCAAAAATCCAAATCGCCAAAATTGGCGATCGCCAAAAATCCAAATCGCCAAAAATCCAAATCGCCAAAAATCCAAATCGCCAAAAATCCAAATCGCCAAAATTGGCGATCGCCAAAAATCCAAATCGCCAAAAATCCAAATCGCCAAAAATCCAAATCGCCAAAAATCCAAATCGTCAAAATTGGCGATCGCCAAAAATCCAAATCGCCAAAAATCCAAATCGCCAAAATTGGCGATCGCCCAAAATCCAAATCGCCAAAAATCCAAATCGCCAAAAATCCAAATCGCCAAAAATCCAAATCGCCAAAATTGGCGATCGCCAAAAATCCAAATCGCCAAAAATCCAAATCGCCAAAATTGGCGTTCGCCAAAAATCCAAATCGCCAAAAATCCAAATCGCCAAAAATCCAAATCGCCAAATTTGGCGATCGCCAAAAATCCAAATCGCCAAAAATCCAAATCGCCAAAAATCCAAATCGCCAAAAATCCAAATCGCCAAAAATCCAAATCGCCAAAATTGGCGATCGCCAAAAATCCAAATCGCCAAAAATCCAAATCGCCAAAAATCCAAATCGCCAAAAATCCAAATCGCCAAAAATCCAAATCGCCAAAAATCCAAATCGCCAAAAATCCAAATCGCCAAAAATCCAAATCGCCAAAAATCCAAATCGCCAAAAATCCAAATCGCCAAAATTGGCGATCGCCAAAAATCCAAATCGCCAAAAATCCAAATCGCCAAAAATCCAAATCGCCAAAAATCCAAATCGCCAAAAATCCAAATCGCCAAAATTGGCTATCGCCAAAAATCCAAATCGCCAAAAATCCAAATCGCCAAAAATCCAAATCCCCAAAAATCCAAATCGCCAAAATTGGCGATCGCCAAAAATCCAAATCGCCAAAAATCCAAATCGCCAAAATTGGCGATCGCCCAAAATCCAAATCCCCAAAAATCCAAATCGCCAAAATTGGCGATCGCCAAAAATCCAAATCGCCAAAATTGGCGATCGCCAAAAATCCAAATCGCCAAAATTGGCGATCGCCAAAAATCCAAATCGCCAAAATTGGCGATCGCCAAAAATCCAAATCGCCAAAATTGGCGATCGCCAAAAATCCAAATCGCCAAAATTGGCGATCGCCAAAAATCCAAATCGCCAAAAATCCAAATCGCCAAAAATCCTGTTGGCTACGCCAATATCTTTCATATTTTATTATTTTCCCGCCTATTTTGGTTTGGACGCGCGTGCGCGTCCAACGCCAGTCTTCGTGTTGTACGCCGCTCGTGCGGTTGTTTTTATTTCTTGTCTCTGTGATTATTTTGTGTAATAAATTATAGTTATTACAAAGAGACTATTTTACTTTATTTTTTGTTGTGCACCTGGATCAGGAGGACATAACAAATTGGCGACCACGAGTAAGCATTGAAATTGCCATATTTCAATTGCTTTCTCTCCAAACGAATCTACAGCGATTACCACATCGCGTTTCGTTCGCGTCTCTCATTACCAGACTTGGAGGATAGTCTGAGGATAAGTAGAAGTTTCGCAAACTTCTGGATTAGACACTAAATAAAGCGAATCACCGCCGTGTGTTGAAGGATCACCGTGTCCGTTCGCTAGTTTGGTTAGTAAGTAGTCACCGTACTTTAAGAGATTGCCATATCCGCTTACTATCAAACTTATCATCTTCAGTAAGTAGTTGCCGTACTTTAAGAGATTGCCACATCCGCTTACCAAACCAATTGTTGATTTCTAATTTTTCAACGGAATAAAAGTGTCATGGCTGGAAAGGATCCCGAAGAAAAACGCTCCGACTCTACTTTATTGCGAATCTTAGAAGCGATGCAGAATACTCAGAATGACCTGAAGGAAATGATAAAGTCTCAGAATGAGCGAATCCAAAACATCGAAAATGGAACTGCAAATGGAACAGGAAATACAGCCAATACGAGCATGACTCGTCTAATAGGAGATCTGGACAAAAGGATACCGAAGTTCACATTGGGCTCGGATTCTGAAACATCTTTCGCTGAATGGTATGACCGATATGAATACATATTCATTATCGAGGGAAAAGCCCTGGATGACCAGTCACGGCTGCGATTATTGACTGAGAAATTGGAGCAGGAACCATACAAGCGATTCGAATCCCACATTTTACCCAAACAGATCAAAGATCTAAAGTTTGAGGAGGCTGTAAAGATTTTAAAGGATATGTTTGACGATACTGTTTCTATTTTTAGTAAACAATACTCTTCCTGGACATCGGATTTCGATAAGAACCCGCTTGAGACTGACCAAGCTTATGGAGATCGAATCAACGAGCAATTCCACAAGTATATGGGTGATTTGGATGTTGAAGGATATAAAATTCTCCGTTTCCTTGTTGGTTTGAAATGTCATGAAGACCAGGAACACTTACCATTCCTCTTATCGTACGCGAATAAAGCGAAAAAGGAAAACGCTACTTTGAAACTACAGGATATCATTTCTGAACTGAAAAATTTACGAACTTATAAAAAGGAGAGTCAAATGATTTCGAAGACAAATAATAACTCTATAAATCAGGTTACCAAACCTGCTTCCCATTATTATAAAAGGAATTCGAATGGGAAATATGACAGTAATCATGGACAGGATGATTACCAAAGGAGTAAGTCGCAGGGCAATAGATCTAAAACCAGCCGCTGTGCATTCTGTAAGAAAATAGGCCACAATATGGACCAGTGCTACAAGAAGCATCCCAACCTTGCTCGTTATGGTAGAGCTTCCCCCAACTCAAATAAAAAGGATTCTCGCATCAAATTGGTCACCCAAAAGGATAGTGAGGAGTCTTCGTCTGTTGCAGTAAATGCAGTCAGACGTTATACGGATGTCATCGTAAATGGAACACCGTTGATTTTACAATCCGATACTGGAGCGGATGTAACAATTCTGGATAAAAATAGTTGGATCAAAATGGGACAGCCCGAGCTACAGCCAATTTCGAAGCAATTTTTCATGGCTGACAAATCTGAATTACCTTGTCTTGGCAAATTACCGTGTAATTTTGTTCTAAAAGACCAAAAATTCGAAGGAGATGCATATATTATCGAAGATGGTTCAAATTTACTTGGATTGGAGTGGATGACCAAGTCCAAAGACCACCAGAGAGCACTAAATTTACTTGGCTACGCAGTCGACGTTAAAGCCATTGCAAACCAGGATTCAATAGATTCTATATTGACGAAGAAATATCCTGAAGTATTCACAAAAGGCCTAGGAACGTGCACGAAGGAGAAAGCATGTCTAATTTTGAAAAAGGAGGCGATTCCAAAGTTCTGCCCACCTCGCCCCGTGCCCTACGCATCGAGAAATGCGGTTGAAAAGGAGATTGATCGACTTCTGAACATGGGCGTTATTGAACCGATAAATTATAGCAAATGGGCCGCACCTATTGTGTGCGTAAAGAAGCATAGTGGAGAAATGAGAGTGTGTCTGGATTTTTCTACTGGATTGAACCAAGCCTTGGAAGATAATTCTTTTCCGTTACCTCTCCCAGACGATATTTTTGCCCGACTAAACGGAGGTGCATTTTTCTCTCAAATTGATCTATCGGATGCCTACCTGCAAGTCGAACTGTCAGAAGCATCCAAGGACCTTGTCGTTGTTCATACCCACAAGGGGCTCTATCGTTATAACAGGCTACCTTTTGGAATTAAAACAGCACCTGCAATTTTCCAGAACATCATGAATAAGATGTGCTGTGGATTGGAAGGCGTTGCCTCGTATTTGGACGACATTCTAATATCGGGGAGGACCCGGCAAGAGCACGACAAAAACCTTTTGGCACTATTTGAAAGAATAGCTGCTTATGGATTCCGTCTAAAATTGGAAAAATGCTCATTTCACAAAGAAGAAATTCGATTCTTGGGATACATTGTCAGCAAGGAAGGTAGACGGCCGGATCCAGAAAAGATCTCGGCATTAGTGAATATGAACAAGCCAGAAAATCTTCCCCAACTCAAATCTTTTCTTGGAATGATCTCATACTATGGAATTTTCCTAGCCGGAGTAAAACGACTTCGAGGACCACTCGACCAGTTGACCCACAAGGACCAAAAATGGAATTGGGACAATAAATGTGACAAAGCATTCGATGAGCTTATCAAATTACTTTCATCTGACCTAAATTTATGCCATTTTAATCCGGAGTTACCAATTATAGTCTCGGCTGACGCATGTGACTACGGAATTGGAGGTGTCATTTCTCACCGGTTACCAAATGGAGATATTCGACCAATTCATCATATTAGTCAAGCTCTGACCGCCGCTGAAAAGAATTATTCGCAGATAGAGAAAGAAGGACTCGCTCTGGTAACGGCTGTCAAGAAATTTCATAAATATCTCTACGGTCGAAAATTTTTACTCCAGACGGATCACAAACCGTTACTGGCAATATTTGGAAGTAAAAAAGGCTTGCCCATGCATACTCAAAACCGTCTATTAAGATGGGGGACCATTCTCCTAGGATACAATTTCACATTAGAGTATGTGAAGACGGACAAATTTGGACAAGCTGATGGATTGTCACGTCTCATGTCGAGCGTAAAAATGGAGGATGAAGATGTCGTCATCGCCCAGGTCGAGCTCGACATCAATGGAAATTTTAACGAAGCTATCCGCTCTCTCCCATTACTATCAGAACATATTGCAAAATCATCCACTGAAGATAAAATTATATCACAAGTTCTTCGCTTCGTAAAGAATAACAACTGGCCAAATTATAATACAAAAATGGATCCAGGATTAAAACCATTTTTTGAAATTAGACATCAACTGTCTATTATTGAAGACTGCCTTATTTTTGGAGATAAGATTGTTATCCCAATTGTGCTTCGCCCTCGAGTTCTAAAAGAACTACATCGTGGACATCCAGGAATGCATAGGATGAAATTATTGGCGAAAAATTTCGTTTATTGGCCAGGTCTAACAAAGGACATCGAATTTTATGTACGCACTTGTACGAATTGTCAAAAGGCAGCGAAAACGAATCGAAAAGTACCTCTCAACCCTTGGCCGACGCCAAGCAAAGTGTGGCAAAGGATACACATTGACTATGCGGGACCCGTTGATGGATCTTACTTCTTGATTGTGGTTGATTCCCTCTCCAGATGGCCCGAAATAATCATGACAAAATCCATCACAGCCACAGCTACTGTTAAAATCATGGAATCTATTCTCGCCAGGAATGGTCTACCAGAAACCATCGTCAGCGACAACGGTACTCAATTCGCATCCAAGGAATTTGCAACTTTGTGTCGAAATAATGGAATCACACATATTTTTACCTCTCCCTATCATCCACAATCTAATGGAAAAGCTGAACGTTTCGTGGACAGTTTCAAGAGAGGATGTCAAAAATTAAAAGGGGAGGAGGGACGTATAGATGACAGAATTCTCAACAAATTTTTGTTATCGTATAGAACGACACCTTGTCCATCACTTCAAGGAAAGACACCTGCTGAAATCTTTACCGGAAGAAAATTGAGGACAACACTATCATTATTGCTTCCAAGCAGATCGGAGCATTCGGATAACTTTTCGTCGAAGATGAAGGATCAATTTGATAAGAAACATGGAGTCAAAGAAAAGTCATTCGACGTAGGAGATTCCATTTTGTACAAAAAGCATCATTACAATGGCTGGACATGGATAAATGGGAAGATCATCGCTAAAAAGGGAAAAACCAATTATTTGGTTGACGTCGAAGGAAAAACTTACCATGCACATGCCAACCAGTTGAAAAGACAACTCGACCAGGAGTCGACGAGAGATAGCCCTTGGCTGAATACAATGAT
This sequence comes from Oscheius sp. DF5033, assembly GCA_964036215.1. Taxonomy (NCBI): domain Eukaryota; kingdom Metazoa; phylum Nematoda; class Chromadorea; order Rhabditida; family Rhabditidae; genus Oscheius; species Oscheius sp. DF5033. Next base: position 35,025 of record CAXIWN010000031.1, on the reverse strand, counting down.
GCACACATTCAACGTGTTCCCTCGGATCAAGGAAATACCGGACACGATATCTGCTCCCACAAGTCAAGACCAGGAAGATCAAGGACGACCCGAGCCACCTGTCAAGCCGACGACGACAACAGCTCCCGATGATCGACAGCAAGCTGCGCCATCTCTTCGCCGAAGCTCTCGACCTCGAAGCGCCCCGGATCGACTGCTCTTCTGATATGTTTTGATAAGTCCCACTACTTTATTTTTGTTACCCTACTTTTACATTAAAAAGGGGAGGTGTTGGCTACGCCAATATCTTTCATATTTTATTATTTTCCCGCCTATTTTGGTTTGGACGCGCGTGCGCGTCCAACGCCAGTCTTCGTGTTGTACGCCGCTCGTGCGGTTGTTTTTATTTCTTGTCTCTGTGATTATTTTGTGTAATAAATTATAGTTATTACAAAGAGACTATTTTACTTTATTTTTTGTTGTGCACCTGGATCAGGAGGACATAACAAATCCAAATCGCCAAAAATCCAAATCGCCAAAAATCCAAATCGCCAAAAATCCAAATCGCCAAAAATCCAAAACGCCAAAAATCCAAATCGCCAAAAATCCAAATCGCCAAATTTGGCGATCGCCAAAAATCCAAATCGCCAAAAATCCAAATCGCCAAAAATCCAAATCGCCAAAAATCCAAATCGCCAAAATTGGCGATCGCCAAAAATCCAAATCGCCAAAAATCCAAATCGCCAAAAATCCAAATCGCCAAAAATCCAAATCGCCAAAAATCTAAATCGCCAAAAATCCAAATCGCCAAAAATCCAAATCGCCAAAAATCCAAATCGCCAAAAATCCAAAACGCCAAAAATCCAAATCGCCAAAAATCCAAATCGCCAAATTTGGCGATCGCCAAAAATCCAAATCGCCAAAAATCCAAATCGCCAAAAATCCAAATCGCCAAAAATCCAAATCGCCAAAAATCCAAATCGCCAAAAATCCAAATCGCCAAAAATCCAAATCGCCAAAAATCCAAATCGCCAAAAATCCAAATCGCCAAAAATCCAAATCGCCAAAAATCCAAATCGCCAAAAATCCAAAACGCCAAAAATCCAAATCGCCAAAATTGGCGATCGCCAAAAATCCAAATCGCCAAAATTGGCGATCGCCAAAAATCCAAATCGCCAAAATTGGCGATCGCCAAAAATCCAAATCGCCAAAATTGGCGATCGCCAAAAATCCAAATCGCCAAAATTGGCGATCGCCCAAAATCCAAATCGCCAAAAATCCAAATCGCAAAAATTGGCGATCGCCAAAAATCCAAATCGCCAAAAATCCAAATCGCCAAAAATCCAAATCGCCAAAATTGGCGTTCGCCAAAAATCCAAATCGCCAAAAATCCAAATCGCCAAAAATCCAAATCGCCAAAATTGGCGATCGCCAAAAATCCAAATCGCCAAAAATCCAAATCGCCAAAAATCCAAATCGCCAAAAATCCAAATCGCCAAAAATCCAAATCGCCAAAAATCCAAATCGCCAAAAATCCAAATCGCCAAAAATCCAAATCGCCAAAAATCCAAAACGCCAAAAATCCAAATCGCCAAAATTGGCGATCGCCAAAAATCCAAATCGCCAAAAATCCAAATCGCCAAAAATCCAAATCGCCAAAAATCCAAATCGCCAAAAATCCAAAACGCCAAAAATCCAAATCGCCAAAATTGGCGATCGCCAAAAATCCAAATCGCCAAAATTGGCGATCGCCAAAAATCCAAATCGCCAAAATTGGCGATCGCCAAAAATCCAAATCGCCAAAATTGGCGATCGCCAAAAATCCAAATCGCCAAAATTGGCGATCGCCAAAAATCCAAATCGCCAAAATTGGCGATCGCCAAAAATCCAAATCGCCAAAATTGGCGATCGCCAAAAATCCAAATCGCCAAAAATCCAAATCGCCAAAAATCCAAATCGCCAAAATTGGCGATCGTCAAAAATCCAAATCGCCAAAAATCCAAATCGCCAAAAATCCAAATCGCCAAAAATCCAAATCGCCAAAATTGGCGTTCGCCAAAAATCCAAATCGCCAAAAATCCAAATCGCCAAAAATCCAAATCGCCAAAAATCCAAAACGCCAAAAATCCAAATCGCCAAAAATCCAAATCGCCAAATTTGGCAATCGCCCAAAATCCAAATCGCCAAAAATCCAAATCGCCAAAAATCCAAATCGCCAAAAATCCAAATCGCCAAAAATCCAAATCGCCAAAATTGGCGATCGCCAAAAATCCAAATCGCCAAAAATCCAAATCGCCAAAAATCCAAATCGCCAAAAATCCAAATCGCCAAAATTGGCGATCGCCAAAAATCCAAATCGCCAAAAATCCAAATCGCCAAAAATCCAAATCGCCAAAAATCCAAATCGCCAAAAATCCAAATCGCCAAAAATCCAAATCGCCAAAAATCCAAATCGCCAAAAATCCAAATCGCCAAAAATCCAAAACGCCAAAAATCCAAATCGCCAAAATTGGCGATCGCCAAAAATCCAAATCGCCAAAAATCCAAATCGCCAAAAATCCAACTCGCCAAAAATCCAAATCGCCAAAAATCCAAATCGCCAAAAATCCAAATCGCCAAAAATCCAAAACGCCAAAAATCCAAATCGCCAAAATTGGCGATCGCCAAAAATCCAAATCGCCAAAATTGGCGATCGCCAAAAATCCAAATCGCCAAAATTGGCGATCGCCAAAAATCCAAATCGCCAAAATTGGCGATCGCCAAAAATCCAAATCGCCAAATTGGCGATCGCCAAAAATCCAAATCGCCAAAATTGGCGATCGCCAAAAATCCAAATCGCCAAAAATCCAAATCGCCAAAATTGGCGATCGCCAAAAATCCAAATCGCCAAAAATCCAAATCGCCAAAAATCCAAATCGCCAAAAATCCAAATCGCCAAAAATCCAAATCGCCAAAAATCCAAATCGCCAAAATTGGCGATCGCCAAAAATCCAAATCGCCAAAATTGGCGATCGCCAAAAATCCAAATCGCCAAAATTGGCGATCGCCAAAAATCCAAATCGCCAAAAATCCAAATCGCCAAAATTGGCGATCGCCAAAAATCCAAATCGCCAAAAATCCAAATCGCCAAAAATCCAAATCGCCAAAAATCCAAATCGCCAAAAATCCAAATCGCCAAAAATCCAAATCGCCAAAAATCCAAATCGCCAAAAATCCAAATCGCCAAAAATCCAAATCGCCAAAAATCCAAATCGCCAAAAATCCAAATCGCCAAAATTGGCGATCGCCAAAAATCCAAATCGCCAAAAATCCAAATCGCCAAAAATCCAAATCGCCAAAAATCCAAATCGCCAAAAATCCAAATCGCCAAAAATCCAAATCGCCAAAAATCCAAATCGCCAAAATTGGCGATCGCCAAAAATCCAAATCGCCAAAAATCCAAATCGCCAAAAATCCAAATCGCCAAAATTGGCGATCGCCAAAAATCCAAATCGCCAAAAATCCAAATCGCCAAAAATCCAAATCGCCAAAAATCCAAATCGCCAAAAATCCAAATCGCCAAAATTGGCGTTCGCCAAAAATCCAAATCGCCAAAAATCCAAATCGCCAAAAATCCAAATCGCCAAAAATCCAAATCGCCAAAAATCCAAATCGCCAAAAATCCAAAACGCCAAAAATCCAAATCGCCAAAAATCCAAATCGCCAAAAATCCAAAACGCCAAAAATCCAAATCGCCAAAAATCCAAATCGCCAAAAATCCAAATCGCCAAAATTGGCGATCGCCAAAAATCCAAATCGTCAAAAATCCAAATCGCCAAAATTGGCGATCGCCAAAAATCCAAATCGCCAAAAATCCAAATCGCCAAAAATCCAAATCGCCAAAAATCCAAATCGCCAAAAATCCAAATCGCTAAAAATCCAAATCGCCAAAATTGGCGATCGCCAAAAATCCAAATCGCCAAAATTGGCGATCGCCAAAAATCCAAATCGCCAAAAATCCAAATCGCCAAAAATCCAAATCGCCAAAAATCCAAATCGCCAAAAATCCAAATCGCCAAAAATCCAAATCGCCAAAAATCCAAATCGCCAAAAATCCAAATCGCCAAAAATCCAAATCGCTAAAAATCCAAATCGCCAAAATTGGCGATCGCCAAAAATCCAAATCGCCAAAATTGGCGATCGCCAAAAATCCAAATCGCCAAAAATCCAAATCGCCAAAAATCCAAATCGCCAAAAATCCAAATCGCCAAAAATCCAAATCGCCAAAAATCCAAATCGCCAAAAATCCAAATTGCCAAAAATCCAAATCGCCAAAAATCCAAATCGCCAAAAATCCAAATTGCCAAAAATCCAAATCGCCAAAAATCCAAATCGCCAAAATTGGCGATCGCCAAAAATCCAAATCGCCAAAAATCCAAATCGCCAAAAATCCAAATCGCCAAAATTGGCGTTCGCCAAAAATCCAAATCGCCAAAAATCCAAATCGCCAAAATTGGCGTTCGCCAAAAATCCAAATCGCCAAAAATCCAAATCGCCAAAAATCCAAATTGCCAAAAATCCAAATCGCCAAAAATCCAAATCGCCAAAATTGGCGTTCGCCAAAAATCCAAATCGCCAAAAATCCAAATCGCCAAAATTGGCGTTCGCCAAAAATCCAAATCGCCAAAAATCCAAATCGCCAAAAATCCAAATTGCCAAAAATCCAAATTGCCAAAAATCCAAATCGCCAAAAATCCAAATCGCCAAAAATCCAAATCGCCAAAATTGGCGATCGCCCAAAATCCAAATCGCCAAAAATCCAAATCGCCAAAAATCCAAATTGCCAAAAATCCAAATCGCCAAAAATCCAAATCGCCAAAATTGGCGATCGCCAAAAATCCAAATCGCCAAAAATCCAAATCGCCAAAAATCCAAATCGCCAAAATTGGCGATCGCCCAAAATCCAAATCGCCAAAAATCCAAATCGCCAAAAATCCAAATCGCCAAAATTGGCGATCGCCAAAAATCCAAATCGCCAAAATTGGCGATCGCCAAAAATCCAAATCGCCAAAATTGGCGATCGCCAAAAATCCAAATCGCCAAAAATCCAAATCGCCAAAAATCCAAATCGCCAAAAATCCAAATCGCCAAAAATCCAAATCGCCAAAAATCCAAATCGCCAAAATTGGCGATCGCCAAAAATCCAAATCGCCAAAAATCCAAATCGCCAAAAATCCAAATCGCCAAAAATCCAAATCGCCAAAAATCCAAATCGCCAAAATTGGCGATCGCCAAAAATCCAAATCGCCAAAATTGGCGATCGCCAAAAATCCAAATCGCCAAAATTGGCGATCGCCAAAAATCCAAATCGCCAAAAATCCAAATCGCCAAAAATCCAAATCGCCAAAAATCCAAATCGCCAAAATTGGCTATTGCCAAAAATCCAAATCGCCAAAATTGGCGATCGCCAAAAATCCAAATCGCCAAAATTGGCGATCGCCAAAAATCCAAATCGCCAAAATTGGCGATCGCCAAAAATCCAAATCGCCAAAAATCCAAATCGCCAAAAATCCAAATCGCCAAAAATCCAAATCGCCAAAAATCCAAATCGCCAAAAATCCAAATCGCCAAAAATCCAAATCGCCAAAATTGGCGATCGCCAAAAATCCAAATCGCCAAAAATCCAAATCGCCAAAAATCCAAATCGCCAAAAATCCAAATCGCCAAAAATCCAAATCGCCAAAATTGGCGATCGCCAAAAATCCAAATCGCCAAAATTGGCGATCGCCAAAAATCCAAATCGCCAAAATTGGCGATCGCCAAAAATCCAAATCGCCAAAAATCCAAATCGCCAAAAATCCAAATCGCCAAAAATCCAAATCGCCAAAATTGGCTATTGCCAAAAATCCAAATCGCCAAAATTGGCGATCGCCAAAAATCCATATCGCCAAAATTGGCGATCGCCAAAAATCCAAATCGCCAAAATTGGCGATCGCCAAAAATCCAAATCGCCAAAAATCCAAATCGCCAAAAATCCAAATCGCCAAAAATCCAAATCGCCAAAAATCCAAATCGCCAAAAATCCAAATCGCCAAAAATCCAAATCGCCAAAAATCCAAATCGCCAAAAATCCAAATCGCCAAAAATCCAAATCGCCAAAAATCCATATCGCCAAAATTGGCGATCGCCAAAAATCCAAATCGCCAAAATTGGCGATCGCCAAAAATCCAAATCGCCAAAAATCCAAATCGCCAAAAATCCAAATCGCCAAAAATCCAAATCGCCAAAAATCCAAATCGCCAAAAATCCAAATCGCCAAAAATCCAAATCGCCAAAAATCCAAATCGCCAAAAATCCAAATCGCCAAAAATCCAAATCGCCAAAAATCCAAATCGCCAAAAATCCAAATCGCCAAAAATCCAAATCGCCAAAATTGGCGATCGCCAAAAATCCAAATCGCCAAAAATCCAAATCGCCAAAATTGGCGATCGCCAAAAATCCAAATCGCCAAAAATCCAAATCGCCAAAAATCCAAATTGCCAAAATTGGCGATCGCCAAAAATCCAAATCGCCAAAAATCCAAATCGCCAAAAATCCAAATCGCCAAAAATCCAAATCGCCAAAATTGGCGATCGCCAAAAATCCAAATCGCCAAAATTGGCGATCACCAAAAATCCAAATCGCCAAAATTGGCGATCGCCAAAAATCCAAATCGCCAAAATTGGCGATCGCCAAAAATCCAAATCGCCAAAATTGGCGATCGCCAAAAATCCAAATTGCCAAAAATCCAAATCGCCAAAAATCCAAATCGCCAAAAATCCAAATCGCCAAAATTGGCTATTGCCAAAAATCCAAATCGCCAAAATTGGCGATCGCCAAAAATCCAAATCGCCAAAATTGGCGATCGCCAAAAATCCAAATCGCCAAAATTGGCGATCGCCAAAAATCCAAATCGCCAAAATTGGCGATCGCCAAAAATCCAAATCGCCAAAATTGGCGATCGCCAAAAATCCAAATCGCCAAAATTGGCGATCGCCAAAAATCCAAATCGCCAAAAATCCAAATCGCCAAAATTGGCGATCGTCAAAAATCCAAATCGCCAAAATTGGCGATCGCCAAAAATCCAAATCGCCAAAATTGGCGATCGCCAAAAATCCAAATCGCCAAAATTGGCGATCGCCAAAAATCCAAATCGCCAAAAATCCAAATCGCCAAAAATCCAAATCGCCAAAAATCCAAATCGCCAAAAATCCAAATCGCCAAAAATCCAAATCGCCAAAAATCCAAATCGCCAAAAATCCAAATCGCCAAAAATCCAAATCGCCAAAAATCCAAATCGCCAAAATTGGCGATCGCCAAAAATCCAAATCGCCAAAAATCCAAATCGCCAAAAATCCATATCGCCAAAATTGGCGATCGCCAAAAATCCAAATCGCCAAAATTGGCGATCGCCAAAAATCCAAATCGCCAAAAATCCAAATCGCCAAAAATCCAAATCGCCAAAAATCCAAATCGCCAAAAATCCAAATCGCCAAAAATCCAAATCGCCAAAAATCCAAATCGCCAAAAATCCAAATCGCCAAAAATCCAAATCGCCAAAAATCCAAATCGCCAAAAATCCAAATCGCCAAAATTGGCGATCGCCAAAAATCCAAATCGCCAAAAATCCAAATCGCCAAAAATCCAAATTGCCAAAATTGGCGATCGCCAAAAATCCAAATCGCCAAAAATCCAAATCGCCAAAAATCCAAATCGCCAAAAATCCAAATCGCCAAAATTGGCGATCGCCAAAAATCCAAATCGCCAAAATTGGCGATCGCCAAAAATCCAAATCGCCAAAATTGGCGATCGCCAAAAATCCAAATCGCCAAAAATCCAAATCGCCAAAAATCCAAATCGCCAAAAATCCAAATCGCCAAAATTGGCGATCACCAAAAATCCAAATCGCCAAAATTGGCGATCGCCAAAAATCCAAATCGCCAAAATTGGCGATCGCCAAAAATCCAAATCGCCAAAATTGGCGATCGCCAAAAATCCAAATCGCCAAAAATCCAAATCGCCAAAAATCCAAATCGCCAAAAATCCAAATCGCCAAAATTGGCTATTGCCAAAAATCCAAATCGCCAAAAATCCAAATCGCCAAAAATCCATATCGCCAAAATTGGCGATCGCCAAAAATCCAAATCGCCAAAATTGGCGATCGCCAAAAATCCAAATCGCCAAAAATCCAAATCGCCAAAAATCCAAATCGCCAAAAATCCAAATCGCCAAAAATCCAAATCGCCAAAATTGGCGATCGCCAAAAATCCAAATCGCCAAAAATCCAAATCGCCAAAATTGGCGATCGCCAAAAATCCAAATCGCCAAAAATCCAAATCGCCAAAAATCCAAATTGCCAAAATTGGCGATCGCCAAAAATCCAAATCGCCAAAAATCCAAATCGCCAAAAATCCAAATTGCCAAAATTGGCGATCGCCAAAAATCCAAATCGCCAAAATTGGCGATCGCCAAAAATCCAAATCGCCAAAATTGGCGATCGCCAAAAATCCAAATCGCCAAAATTGGCGATCGCCAAAAATCCAAATCGCCAAAAATCCAAATCGCCAAAATTGGCGATCGTCAAAAATCCAAATCGCCAAAATTGGCGATCGCCAAAAATCCAAATCGCCAAAAATCCAAATCGCCAAAATTGGCGATCGCCAAAAATCCAAATCGCCAAAAATCCAAATCGCCAAAAATCCAAATCGCCAAAAATCCAAATCGCCAAAAATCCAAATCGCCAAAAATCCAAATCGCCAAAAATCCAAATCGCCAAAAATCCAAATCGCCAAAATTGGCGATCGCCAAAAATCCAAATCGCCAAAAATCCAAATCGCCAAAAATCCAAATCGCCAAAATTGGCGATCGCCAAAAATCCAAATCGCCAAAAATCCAAATCGCCAAAATTGGCGATCGCCCAAAATCCAAATCGCCAAAAATCCAAATCGCCAAAAATCCAAATCGCCAAAAATCCAAATCGCCAAAAACCCAAATCGCCAAAAATCCAAATCGCCAAAAATCCAAATCGCCAAAATTGGCGATCGCCCAAAATCCAAATCGCCAAAAATCCAAATCGCCAAAGTTGGCGATCGCCAAAAATCCAAATCGCCAAAAATCCAAATCGCCAAAAATCCAAATCGCCAAAAATCCAAATCGCCAAAAATCCAAATCGCCAAAAATCCAAATCGCCAAAAATCCAAATCGCCAAAATTGGCGATCGCCCAAAATCCAAATCGCCAAAAATCCAAATCGCCAAAATTGGCGATCGCCAAAAATCCAAATCGCCAAAAATCCAAATCGCCAAAAATCCAAATCGCCAAAATTGGCGATCGCCAAAAATCCAAATCGCCAAAAATCCAAATCGCCAAAAATCCAAATCGCCAAAATTGGCGATCGCCAAAAATCCAAATCGCCAAAAATCCAAATCGCCAAAAATCCAAATCGCCAAAAATCCAAATCGCCAAAATTGGCGATCGCCAAAAATCCAAATCGCCAAAATTGGCGATCGCCAAAAATCCAAATCGCCAAAATTGGCGATCGTCAAAAATCCAAATCGCCAAAATTGGCGATCGCCAAAAATCCAAATCGCCAAAAATCCAAATCGCCAAAAATCCAAATCGCCAAAAATCCAAATCGCCAAAATTGGCGATCGCCAAAAATCCAAATCGCCAAAAATCCAAATCGCCAAAAATCCAAATCGCCAAAAATCCAAATCGCCAAAATTGGCGATCGCCAAAAATCCAAATCGCCAAAATCCAAATCGCCAAAAATCCAAATCGCCAAAATTGGCGATCGCCAAAAATCCAAATCGCCAAAATTGGCGATCGCCAAAAATCCAAATCGCCAAAATTGGCGATCGCCAAAAATCCAAATCGCCAAAATCCAAATCGCCAAAAATCCAAATCGCCAAAATTGGCGATCGCCAAAAATCCAAATCGCCAAAAATCCAAATCGCCAAAAATCCAAATCGCCAAAAATCCAAATCGCCAAAAATCCAAATCGCCAAAAATCCAAATCGCCAAAAATCCAAATCGCCAAAAATCCAAATCGCCAAAATTGGCGATCGCCAAAAATCCAAATCGCCAAAAATCCAAATCGCCAAAAATCCAAATCGCCAAAATTGGCGATCGCCCAAAATCCAAATCGCCAAAAATCCAAATCGCCAAAGTTGGCGATCGCCAAAAATCCAAATCGCCAAAAATCCAAATCGCCAAAAATCCAAATCGCCAAAAATCCAAATCGCCAAAAATCCAAATCGCCAAAAATCCAAATCGCCAAAAATCCAAATCGCCAAAATTGGCGATCGCCCAAAATCCAAATCGCCAAAAATCCAAATCGCCAAAATTGGCGATCGCCAAAAATCCAAATCGCCAAAAATCCAAATCGCCAAAAATCCAAATCGCCAAAATTGGCGATCGCCAAAAATCCAAATCGCCAAAAATCCAAATCGCCAAAAATCCAAATCGCCAAAATTGGCGATCGCCAAAAATCCAAATCGCCAAAAATCCAAATCGCCAAAAATCCAAATCGCCAAAAATCCAAATCGCCAAAATTGGCGATCGCCAAAAATCCAAATCGCCAAAATTGGCGATCGCCAAAAATCCAAATCGCCAAAATTGGCGATCGTCAAAAATCCAAATCGCCAAAATTGGCGATCGCCAAAAATCCAAATCGCCAAAAATCCAAATCGCCAAAAATCCAAATCGCCAAAAATCCAAATCGCCAAAATTGGCGATCGCCAAAAATCCAAATCGCCAAAAATCCAAATCGCCAAAAATCCAAATCGCCAAAAATCCAAATCGCCAAAATTGGCGATCGCCAAAAATCCAAATCGCCAAAATCCAAATCGCCAAAAATCCAAATCGCCAAAATTGGCGATCGCCAAAAATCCAAATCGCCAAAATTGGCGATCGCCAAAAATCCAAATCGCCAAAATTGGCGATCGCCAAAAATCCAAATCGCCAAAATCCAAATCGCCAAAAATCCAAATCGCCAAAATTGGCGATCGCCAAAAATCCAAATCGCCAAAAATCCAAATCGCCAAAAATCCAAATCGCCAAAAATCCAAATCGCCAAAAATCCAAATCGCCAAAAATCCAAATCGCCAAAAATCCAAATCGCCAAAAATCCAAATCGCCAAAATTGGCGATCGCCAAAAATCCAAATCGCCAAAAATCCAAATCGCCAAAAATCCAAATCGCCAAAATTGGCGATCGCCAAAAATCCAAATCGCCAAAAATCCAAATCGCCAAAATTGGCGATCGCCCAAAATCCAAATCGCCAAAAATCCAAATCGCCAAAAATCCAAATCGCCAAAAATCCAAATCGCCAAAAACCCAAATCGCCAAAAATCCAAATCGCCAAAAATCCAAATCGCCAAAATTGGCGATCGCCCAAAATCCAAATCGCCAAAAATCCAAATCGCCAAAGTTGGCGATCGCCAAAAATCCAAATCGCCAAAAATCCAAATCGCCAAAAATCCAAATCGCCAAAAATCCAAATCGCCAAAAATCCAAATCGCCAAAAATCCAAATCGCCAAAAATCCAAATCGCCAAAATTGGCGATCGCCCAAAATCCAAATCGCCAAAAATCCAAATCGCCAAAATTGGCGATCGCCAAAAATCCAAATCGCCAAAAATCCAAATCGCCAAAATTGGCGATCGCCAAAAATCCAAATCGCCAAAAATCCAAATCGCCAAAAATCCAAATCGCCAAAAATCCAAATCGCCAAAATTGGCGATCGCCAAAAATCCAAATCGCCAAAAATCCAAATCGCCAAAAATCCAAATCGCCAAAATTGGCGATCGCCAAAAATCCAAATCGCCAAAAATCCAAATCGCCAAAAATCCAAATCGCCAAAAATCCAAATCGCCAAAATTGGCGATCGCCAAAAATCCAAATCGCCAAAATTGGCGATCGCCAAAAATCCAAATCGCCAAAATTGGCGATCGTCAAAAATCCAAATCGCCAAAATTGGCGATCGCCAAAAATCCAAATCGCCAAAAATCCAAATCGCCAAAAATCCAAATCGCCAAAAATCCAAATCGCCAAAATTGGCGATCGCCAAAAATCCAAATCGCCAAAAATCCAAATCGCCAAAAATCCAAATCGCCAAAAATCCAAATCGCCAAAATTGGCGATCGCCAAAAATCCAAATCGCCAAAATCCAAATCGCCAAAAATCCAAATCGCCAAAATTGGCGATCGCCAAAAATCCAAATCGCCAAAATTGGCGATCGCCAAAAATCCAAATCGCCAAAATTGGCGATCGCCAAAAATCCAAATCGCCAAAATCCAAATCGCCAAAAATCCAAATCGCCAAAATTGGCGATCGCCAAAAATCCAAATCGCCAAAATTGGCGATCGCCAAAAATCCAAATCGCCAAAATTGGCGATCGCCAAAAATCCAAATCGCCAAAATTGGCGATCGCCCAAAATCCAAATCGCCAAAAATCCAAATCGCCAAAAATCCAAATCGCCAAAAATCCAAATCGCCAAAAATCCAAATCGCCAAAAATCCAAATCGCCAAAAATCCAAATCGCCAAAAATCCAAATCGCCAAAATTGGCGATCGCCAAAAATCCAAATCGCCAAAAATTCAAATCGCCAAAAATCCAAATCGCCAAAAATCCAAATCGCCAAAAATCCAAATCGCCAAAATTGGCGATCGCCAAAAATCCAAATCGCCAAAAATCCAAATCGCCAAAATTGGCGATCGCCAAAAATCCAAATCGCCAAAAATCCAAATCGCCAAAATCCAAATCGCCAAAAATCCAAATCGCCAAAATTGGCGATCGCCAAAAATCCAAATCGCCAAAAATCCAAATCGCCAAAATTGGCGATCGCCAAAAATCCAAATCGCCAAAAATCCAAATCGCCAAAATCCAAATCGCCAAAAATCCAAATCGCCAAAAATCCAAATCGCCAAAAATCCAAATCGCCAAAAATCCAAATCGCCAAAAATCCAAATCGCCAAAAATCCAAATCGCCAAAAATCCAAATCGCCAAAAATCCAAATCGCCAAAATTGGCGATCGCCAAAAATCCAAATCGCCAAAAATCCAAATCGCCAAAAATCCAAATCGCCAAAATTGGCGATCGCCAAAAATCCAAATCGCCAAAAATCCAAATCGCCAAAATTGGCGATCGCCAAAAATCCAAATCGCCAAAATTGGCGATCGCCAAAAATCCAAATCGCCAAAAATCCAAATCGCCAAAATCCAAATCGCCAAAAATCCAAATCGCCAAAAATCCAAATCGCCAAAAATCCAAATCGCCAAAAATCCAAATCGCCAAAAATCCAAATCGCCAAAAATCCAAATCGCCAAAAATCCAAATCGCCAAAAATCCAAATCGCCAAAATTGGCGATCGCCAAAAATCCAAATCGCCAAAAATCCAAATCGCCAAAAATCCAAATCGCCAAAATTGGCGATCGCCAAAAATCCAAATCGCCAAAAATCCAAATCGCCAAAAATCCAAATCGCCAAAATTGGCGATCGCCAAAAATCCAAATCGCCAAAATTGGCTATCGCCAAAAATCCAAATCGCCAAAATTGGCGATCGCCAAAAATCCAAATCGCCAAAATTGGCGATCGCCAAAAATCCAAATCGCCAAAAATCCAAATCGCCAAAAATCCAAATCGCCAAAAATCCAAATCGCCAAAAATCCAAATCGCCAAAAATCCAAATCGCCAAAAATCCAAATCGCCAAAAATCCAAATCGCCAAAAATCCAAATCGCCAAAAATCCAAATCGCCAAAAATCCAAATCGCCAAAAATCCAAATCGCCAAAATTGGCGATCGCCAAAAATCCAAATCGCCAAAAATCCAAATCGCCAAAATTGGCGATCGCCAAAAATCCAAATCGCCAAAAATCCAAATCGCCAAAATTGGCGATCGCCAAAAATCCAAATCGCCAAAAATCCAAATCGCCAAAAATCCAAATCGCCAAAATTGGCGATCGCCAAAAATCCAAATCGCCAAAAATCCAAATCGCCAAAATTGGCGATCGCCAAAAATCCAAATCGCCAAAATTGGCGATCGCCAAAAATCCAAATCGCCAAAAATCCAAATCGCCAAAATCCAAATCGCCAAAAATCCAAATCGCCAAAAATCCAAATCGCCAAAAATCCAAATCGCCAAAAATCCAAATCGCCAAAAATCCAAATCGCCAAAAATCCAAATCGCCAAAAATCCAAATCGCCAAAAATCCAAATCGCCAAAATTGGCGATCGCCAAAAATCCAAATCGCCAAAAATCCAAATCGCCAAAAATCCAAATCGCCAAAATTGGCTATCGCCAAAAATCCAAATCGCCAAAATTGGCGATCGCCAAAAATCCAAATCGCCAAAATTGGCGATCGCCAAAAATCCAAATCGCCAAAAATCCAAATCGCCAAAAATCCAAATCGCCAAAAATCCAAATCGCCAAAAATCCAAATCGCCAAAAATCCAAATCGCCAAAAATCCAAATCGCCAAAAATCCAAATCGCCAAAAATCCAAATCGCCAAAAATCCAAATCGCCAAAAATCCAAATCGCCAAAAATCCAAATCGCCAAAATTGGCGATCGCCAAAAATCCAAATCGCCAAAAATCCAAATCGCCAAAATTGGCGATCGCCAAAAATCCAAATCGCCAAAAATCCAAATCGCCAAAATTGGCGATCGCCAAAAATCCAAATCGCCAAAAATCCAAATCGCCAAAAATCCAAATCGCCAAAATTGGCGATCGCCAAAAATCCAAATCGCCAAAAATCCAAATCGCCAAAATTGGCGATCGCCAAAAATCCAAATCGCCAAAATTGGCGATCGCCAAAAATCCAAATCGCCAAAAATCCAAATCGCCAAAATCCAAATCGCCAAAAATCCAAATCGCCAAAAATCCAAATCGCCAAAAATCCAAATCGCCAAAAATCCAAATCGCCAAAAATCCAAATCGCCAAAAATCCAAATCGCCAAAAATCCAAATCGCCAAAAATCCAAATCGCCAAAATTGGCGATCGCCAAAAATCCAAATCGCCAAAAATCCAAATCGCCAAAAATCCAAATCGCCAAAATTGGCGATCGCCAAAAATCCAAATCGCCAAAAATCCAAATCGCCAAAAATCCAAATCGCCAAAATTGGCGATCGCCAAAAATCCAAATCGCCAAAATTGGCTATCGCCAAAAATCCAAATCGCCAAAATTGGCGATCGCCAAAAATCCAAATCGCCAAAATTGGCGATCGCCAAAAATCCAAATCGCCAAAAATCCAAATCGCCAAAAATCCAAATCGCCAAAAATCCAAATCGCCAAAAATCCAAATCGCCAAAAATCCAAATCGCCAAAAATCCAAATCGCCAAAAATCCAAATCGCCAAAAATCCAAATCGCCAAAAATCCAAATCGCCAAAAATCCAAATCGCCAAAAATCCAAATCGCCAAAAATCCAAATCGCCAAAAATCCAAATCGCCAAAATTGGCGATCGCCAAAAATCCAAATCGCCAAAAATCCAAATCGCCAAAATTGGCGATCGCCAAAAATCCAAATCGCCAAAAATCCAAATCGCCAAAATTGGCGATCGCCAAAAATCCAAATCGCCAAAAATCCAAATCGCCAAAAATCCAAATTGCCAAAATTGGCGATCGCCAAAAATCCAAATCGCCAAAAATCCAAATCGCCAAAAATCCAAATCGCCAAAATTGGCGATCGCCAAAAATCCAAATCGCCAAAATTGGCGATCGCCAAAAATCCAAATCGCCAAAATTGGCGATCGCCAAAAATCCAAATCGCCAAAAATCCAAATCGCCAAAAATCCAAATCGCCAAAAATCCAAATCGCCAAAATTGGCGATCGCCAAAAATCCAAATCGCCAAAATTGGCGATCGCCAAAAATCCAAATCGCCAAAAATCCAAATCGCCAAAATTGGCGATCGTCAAAAATCCAAATCGCCAAAACTGGCGATCGCCAAAAATCCAAATCGCCAAAAATCCAAATCGCCAAAATTGGCGATCGCCAAAAATCCAAATCGCCAAAAATCCAAATCGCCAAAAATCCAAATTGCCAAAATTGGCGATCGCCAAAAATCCAAATCGCCAAAAATCCAAATCGCCAAAAATCCAAATCGCCAAAAATCCAAATCGCCAAAATTGGCGATCGCCAAAAATCCAAATCGCCAAAATTGGCGATCGCCAAAAATCCAAATCGCCAAAATTGGCGATCGCCAAAAATCCAAATCGCCAAAATTGGCGATCGCCAAAAATCCAAATCGCCAAAAATCCAAATCGCCAAAAATCCAAATCGCCAAAAATCCAAATCGCCAAAATTGGCGATCGCCAATAATCCAAATCGCCAAAATTGGCGATCGCCAAAAATCCAAATCGCCAAAATTGGCGATCGCCAAAAATCCAAATCGCCAAAAATCCAAATCGCCAAAATTGGCGATCGTCAAAAATCCAAATCGCCAAAATTGGCGATCGCCAAAAATCCAAATCGCCAAAAATCCAAATCGCCAAAATTGGCGATCGCCAAAAATCCAAATCGCCAAAAATCCAAATCGCCAAAAATCCAAATCGCCAAAAATCCAAATCGCCAAAAATCCAAATCGCCAAAAATCCAAATCGCCAAAAATCCAAATCGCCAAAAATCCAAATCGCCAAAATTGGCGATCGCCAAAAATCCAAATCGCCAAAAATCCAAATCGCCAAAAATCCAAATCGCCAAAATTGGCGATCGCCAAAAATCCAAATCGCCAAAAATCCAAATCGCCAAAATTGGCGATCGCCCAAAATCCAAATCGCCAAAAATCCAAATCGCCAAAAATCCAAATCGCCAAAAATCCAAATCGCCAAAAATCCAAATCGCCAAAAATCCAAATCGCCAAAAATCCAAATCGCCAAAATTGGCGATCGCCCAAAATCCAAATCGCCAAAAATCCAAATCGCCAAAATTGGCGATCGCCAAAAATCCAAATCGCCAAAAATCCAAATCGCCAAAAATCCAAATCGCCAAAAATCCAAATCGCCAAAAATCCAAATCGCCAAAAATCCAAATCGCCAAAAATCCAAATCGCCAAAATTGGCGATCGCCCAAAATCCAAATCGCCAAAAATCCAAATCGCCAAAATTGGCGATCGCCAAAAATCCAAATCGCCAAAAATCCAAATCGCCAAAAATCCAAATCGCCAAAATTGGCGATCGCCAAAAATCCAAATCGCCAAAAATCCAAATCGCCAAAAATCCAAATCGCCAAAATTGGCGATCGCCAAAAATCCAAATCGCCAAAAATCCAAATCGCCAAAAATCCAAATCGCCAAAATTGGCGATCGCCAAAAATCCAAATCGCCAAAATTGGCGATCGCCAAAAATCCAAATCGCCAAAATTGGCGATCGTCAAAAATCCAAATCGCCAAAATTGGCGATCGCCAAAAATCCAAATCGCCAAAAATCCAAATCGCCAAAAATCCAAATCGCCAAAAATCCAAATCGCCAAAATTGGCGATCGCCAAAAATCCAAATCGCCAAAAATCCAAATCGCCAAAAATCCAAATCGCCAAAAATCCAAATCGCCAAAATTGGCGATCGCCAAAAATCCAAATCGCCAAAATCCAAATCGCCAAAAATCGAAATCGCCTAGATTGGCGATCGCCAAAAATCCAAATCGCCAAAATTGGCGATCGCCAAAAATCCAAATCGCCAAAATTGGCGATCGCCAATAATCCAAATCGCCAAAATTGGCGATCGCCCAAAATCCAAATCGCCAAAATCCAAATCGCCAAAAATCCAAATCGCCAAAAATCCAAATCGCCAAAAATCCAAATCGCCAAAAATCCAAATCGCCAAAAATCCAAATCGCCAAAAATCCAAATCGCCAAAAATCCAAATCGCCAAAAATCCAAATCGCCAAAATTGGCGATCGCCAAAAATCCAAATCGCCAAAAATTCAAATCGCCAAAAATCCAAATCGCCAAAAATCCAAATCGCCAAAAATCCAAATCGCCAAAATTGGCGATCGCCAAAAATCCAAATCGCCAAAATTGGCGATCGCCAAAAATCCAAATCGCCAAAAATCCAAATCGCCAAAATCCAAATCGCCAAAAATCCAAATCGCCAAAATTGGCGATCGCCAAAAATCCAAATCGCCAAAAATCCAAATCGCCAAAATTGGCGATCGCCAAAAATCCAAATCGCCAAAAATCCAAATCGCCAAAATCCAAATCGCCAAAAATCCAAATCGCCAAAAATCCAAATCGCCAAAAATCCAAATCGCCAAAAATCCAAATCGCCAAAAATCCAAATCGCCAAAAATCCAAATCGCCAAAAATCCAAATCGCCAAAAATCCAAATCGCCAAAATTGGCGATCGCCAAAAATCCAAATCGCCAAAAATCCAAATCGCCAAAAATCCAAATCGCCAAAATTGGCGATCGCCAAAAATCCAAATCGCCAAAAATCCAAATCGCCAAAATTGGCGATCGCCAAAAATCCAAATCGCCAAAATTGGCGATCGCCAAAAATCCAAATCGCCAAAAATCCAAATCGCCAAAATCCAAATCGCCAAAAATCCAAATCGCCAAAAATCCAAATCGCCAAAAATCCAAATCGCCAAAAATCCAAATCGCCAAAAATCCAAATCGCCAAAAATCCAAATCGCCAAAAATCCAAATCGCCAAAATTGGCGATCGCCAAAAATCCAAATCGCCAAAAATCCAAATCGCCAAAAATCCAAATCGCCAAAATTGGCGATCGCCAAAAATCCAAATCGCCAAAAATCCAAATCGCCAAAAATCCAAATCGCCAAAAATCCAAATCGCCAAAAATCCAAATCGCCAAAATTGGCGATCGCCAAAAATCCAAATCGCCAAAATTGGCGATCGCCAAAAATCCAAATCGCCAAAATTGGCGATCGCCAAAAATCCAAATCGCCAAAATTGGCGATCGCCAAAAATCCAAATCGCCAAAAATCCAAATCGCCAAAAATCCAAATCGCCAAAAATCCAAATCGCCAAAAATCCAAATCGCCAAAATTGGCGATCGCCAAAAATCCAAATCGCCAAAATTGGCGATCGCCAAAAATCCAAATCGTCAAAATTGGCGATCGCCAAAAATCCAAATCGCCAAAAATCCAAATCGCCAAAATTGGCGATCGCCAAAAATCCAAATCGCCAAAAATCCAAATCGCCAAAATTGGCGATCGCCAAAAATCCAAATCGCCAAAAATCCAAATCGCCAAAAATCCAAATCGCCAAAAATCCAAATCGCCAAAAATCCAAATCGCCAAAATTGGCGATCGCCAAAAATCCAAATCGCCAAAATTGGCGATCGCCAAAAATCCAAATCGTCAAAATTGGCGATCGCCAAAAATCCAAATCGCCAAAAATCCAAATCGCCAAAATTGGCGATCGTCAAAAATCCAAATCGCCAAAATTGGCGATCGCCAAAAATCCAAATCGCCAAAATTGGCGATCGCCAAAAATCCAAATCGCCAAAAATCCAAATCGCCAAAAATCCAAATCGCCAAAAATCCAAATCGCCAAAAATCCAAATCGCCAAAAATCCAAATTGCCAAAAATCCAAATCGCCAAAAATCCAAATCGCCAAAAATCCAAATCGCCAAAAATCCAAATCGCCAAAAATCCAAATCGCCAAAAATCCAAATCGCCAAAAATCCAAATCGCCAAAATTGGCGATCGCCAAAAATCCAAATCGCCAAAAATCCAAATCGCCAAAATTGGCGATCGCCAAAAATCCAAATCGCCAAAAATCCAAATCGCCAAAATTGGCGATCGCCAAAAATCCAAATCGCCAAAAATCCAAATCGCCAAAAATCCAAATTGCCAAAATTGGCGATCGCCAAAAATCCAAATCGCCAAAAATCCAAATCGCCAAAAATCCAAATCGCCAAAATTGGCGATCGCCAAAAATCCAAATCGCCAAAATTGGCGATCGCCAAAAATCCAAATCGCCAAAATTGGCGATCGCCAAAAATCCAAATCGCCAAAATTGGCGATCGCCAAAAATCCAAATCGCCAAAAATCCAAATCGCCAAAATTGGCGATCGTCAAAAATCCAAATCGCCAAAATTGGCGATCGCCAAAAATCCAAATCGCCAAAAATCCAAATCGCCAAAATTGGCGATCGCCAAAAATCCAAATCGCCAAAAATCCAAATCGCCAAAAATCCAAATCGCCAAAAATCCAAATCGCCAAAAATCCAAATCGCCAAAATTGGCGATCGCCAAAAATCCAAATCGCCAAAAATCCAAATCGCCAAAATTGGCGATCGCCAAAAATCCAAATCGCCAAAATTGGCGATCGCCAAAAATCCAAATCGCCAAAAATCCAAATCGCCAAAATCCAAATCGCCAAAAATCCAAATCGCCAAAAATCCAAATCGCCAAAAATCCAAATCGCCAAAAATCCAAATCGCCAAAAATCCAAATCGCCAAAAATCCAAATCGCCAAAAATCCAAATCGCCAAAAATCCAAATCGCCAAAATTGGCGATCGCCAAAAATCCAAATCGCCAAAAATCCAAATCGCCAAAAATCCAAATCGCCAAAATTGGCTATCGCCAAAAATCCAAATCGCCAAAATTGGCGATCGCCAAAAATCCAAATCGCCAAAATTGGCGATCGCCAAAAATCCAAATCGCCAAAAATCCAAATCGCCAAAAATCCAAATCGCCAAAAATCCAAATCGCCAAAAATCCAAATCGCCAAAAATCCAAATCGCCAAAAATCCAAATCGCCAAAAATCCAAATCGCCAAAAATCCAAATCGCCAAAAATCCAAATCGCCAAAAATCCAAATCGCCAAAAATCCAAATCGCCAAAATTGGCGATCGCCAAAAATCCAAATCGCCAAAAATCCAAATCGCCAAAATTGGCGATCGCCAAAAATCCAAATCGCCAAAAATCCAAATCGCCAAAATTGGCGATCGCCAAAAATCCAAATCGCCAAAAATCCAAATCGCCAAAAATCCAAATCGCCAAAATTGGCGATCGCCAAAAATCCAAATCGCCAAAAATCCAAATCGCCAAAATTGGCGATCGCCAAAAATCCAAATCGCCAAAATTGGCGATCGCCAAAAATCCAAATCGCCAAAAATCCAAATCGCCAAAATCCAAATCGCCAAAAATCCAAATCGCCAAAAATCCAAATCGCCAAAAATCCAAATCGCCAAAAATCCAAATCGCCAAAAATCCAAATCGCCAAAAATCCAAATCGCCAAAAATCCAAATCGCCAAAAATCCAAATCGCCAAAATTGGCGATCGCCAAAAATCCAAATCGCCAAAAATCCAAATCGCCAAAAATCCAAATCGCCAAAATTGGCGATCGCCAAAAATCCAAATCGCCAAAAATCCAAATCGCCAAAAATCCAAATCGCCAAAATTGGCGATCGCCAAAAATCCAAATCGCCAAAATTGGCTATCGCCAAAAATCCAAATCGCCAAAATTGGCGATCGCCAAAAATCCAAATCGCCAAAATTGGCGATCGCCAAAAATCCAAATCGCCAAAAATCCAAATCGCCAAAAATCCAAATCGCCAAAAATCCAAATCGCCAAAAATCCAAATCGCCAAAAATCCAAATCGCCAAAAATCCAAATCGCCAAAAATCCAAATCGCCAAAAATCCAAATCGCCAAAAATCCAAATCGCCAAAAATCCAAATCGCCAAAAATCCAAATCGCCAAAAATCCAAATCGCCAAAAATCCAAATCGCCAAAATTGGCGATCGCCAAAAATCCAAATCGCCAAAAATCCAAATCGCCAAAATTGGCGATCGCCAAAAATCCAAATCGCCAAAAATCCAAATCGCCAAAATTGGCGATCGCCAAAAATCCAAATCGCCAAAAATCCAAATCGCCAAAAATCCAAATTGCCAAAATTGGCGATCGCCAAAAATCCAAATCGCCAAAAATCCAAATCGCCAAAAATCCAAATCGCCAAAATTGGCGATCGCCAAAAATCCAAATCGCCAAAATTGGCGATCGCCAAAAATCCAAATCGCCAAAATTGGCGATCGCCAAAAATCCAAATCGCCAAAAATCCAAATCGCCAAAAATCCAAATCGCCAAAAATCCAAATCGCCAAAATTGGCGATCGCCAAAAATCCAAATCGCCAAAATTGGCGATCGCCAAAAATCCAAATCGCCAAAAATCCAAATCGCCAAAATTGGCGATCGTCAAAAATCCAAATCGCCAAAACTGGCGATCGCCAAAAATCCAAATCGCCAAAAATCCAAATCGCCAAAATTGGCGATCGCCAAAAATCCAAATCGCCAAAAATCCAAATCGCCAAAAATCCAAATTGCCAAAATTGGCGATCGCCAAAAATCCAAATCGCCAAAAATCCAAATCGCCAAAAATCCAAATCGCCAAAAATCCAAATCGCCAAAATTGGCGATCGCCAAAAATCCAAATCGCCAAAATTGGCGATCGCCAAAAATCCAAATCGCCAAAATTGGCGATCGCCAAAAATCCAAATCGCCAAAATTGGCGATCGCCAAAAATCCAAATCGCCAAAAATCCAAATCGCCAAAAATCCAAATCGCCAAAAATCCAAATCGCCAAAATTGGCGATCGCCAATAATCCAAATCGCCAAAATTGGCGATCGCCAAAAATCCAAATCGCCAAAATTGGCGATCGCCAAAAATCCAAATCGCCAAAAATCCAAATCGCCAAAATTGGCGATCGTCAAAAATCCAAATCGCCAAAATTGGCGATCGCCAAAAATCCAAATCGCCAAAAATCCAAATCGCCAAAATTGGCGATCGCCAAAAATCCAAATCGCCAAAAATCCAAATCGCCAAAAATCCAAATCGCCAAAAATCCAAATCGCCAAAAATCCAAATCGCCAAAAATCCAAATCGCCAAAAATCCAAATCGCCAAAAATCCAAATCGCCAAAATTGGCGATCGCCAAAAATCCAAATCGCCAAAAATCCAAATCGCCAAAAATCCAAATCGCCAAAATTGGCGATCGCCAAAAATCCAAATCGCCAAAAATCCAAATCGCCAAAATTGGCGATCGCCCAAAATCCAAATCGCCAAAAATCCAAATCGCCAAAAATCCAAATCGCCAAAAATCCAAATCGCCAAAAATCCAAATCGCCAAAAATCCAAATCGCCAAAAATCCAAATCGCCAAAATTGGCGATCGCCCAAAATCCAAATCGCCAAAAATCCAAATCGCCAAAATTGGCGATCGCCAAAAATCCAAATCGCCAAAAATCCAAATCGCCAAAAATCCAAATCGCCAAAAATCCAAATCGCCAAAAATCCAAATCGCCAAAAATCCAAATCGCCAAAAATCCAAATCGCCAAAATTGGCGATCGCCCAAAATCCAAATCGCCAAAAATCCAAATCGCCAAAATTGGCGATCGCCAAAAATCCAAATCGCCAAAAATCCAAATCGCCAAAAATCCAAATCGCCAAAATTGGCGATCGCCAAAAATCCAAATCGCCAAAAATCCAAATCGCCAAAAATCCAAATCGCCAAAATTGGCGATCGCCAAAAATCCAAATCGCCAAAAATCCAAATCGCCAAAAATCCAAATCGCCAAAATTGGCGATCGCCAAAAATCCAAATCGCCAAAATTGGCGATCGCCAAAAATCCAAATCGCCAAAATTGGCGATCGTCAAAAATCCAAATCGCCAAAATTGGCGATCGCCAAAAATCCAAATCGCCAAAAATCCAAATCGCCAAAAATCCAAATCGCCAAAAATCCAAATCGCCAAAATTGGCGATCGCCAAAAATCCAAATCGCCAAAAATCCAAATCGCCAAAAATCCAAATCGCCAAAAATCCAAATCGCCAAAATTGGCGATCGCCAAAAATCCAAATCGCCAAAATCCAAATCGCCAAAAATCGAAATCGCCTAGATTGGCGATCGCCAAAAATCCAAATCGCCAAAATTGGCGATCGCCAAAAATCCAAATCGCCAAAATTGGCGATCGCCAATAATCCAAATCGCCAAAATTGGCGATCGCCCAAAATCCAAATCGCCAAAATCCAAATCGCCAAAAATCCAAATCGCCAAAAATCCAAATCGCCAAAAATCCAAATCGCCAAAAATCCAAATCGCCAAAAATCCAAATCGCCAAAAATCCAAATCGCCAAAAATCCAAATCGCCAAAAATCCAAATCGCCAAAATTGGCGATCGCCAAAAATCCAAATCGCCAAAAATTCAAATCGCCAAAAATCCAAATCGCCAAAAATCCAAATCGCCAAAAATCCAAATCGCCAAAATTGGCGATCGCCAAAAATCCAAATCGCCAAAATTGGCGATCGCCAAAAATCCAAATCGCCAAAAATCCAAATCGCCAAAATCCAAATCGCCAAAAATCCAAATCGCCAAATTGGCGATCGCCAAAAATCCAAATCGCCAAAAATCCAAATCGCCAAAATTGGCGATCGCCAAAAATCCAAATCGCCAAAAATCCAAATCGCCAAAATCCAAATCGCCAAAAATCCAAATCGCCAAAAATCCAAATCGCCAAAAATCCAAATCGCCAAAAATCCAAATCGCCAAAAATCCAAATCGCCAAAAATCCAAATCGCCAAAAATCCAAATCGCCAAAAATCCAAATCGCCAAAATTGGCGATCGCCAAAAATCCAAATCGCCAAAAATCCAAATCGCCAAAAATCCAAATCGCCAAAATTGGCGATCGCCAATTTTGGCGATTTGGATTTTTGGCGATTTGGATTTTTGGCGATCGCCAATTTTGGCGATTTGGATTTTTGGCGATTTGGATTTTTGGCGATTTGGATTTTTGGCGATCGCCAATTTTGGCGATTTGGATTTTTGCGATTTGGATTTTGGCGATTTGGATTTTTGGCGATTTGGATTTTTGGCGATTTGGATTTTTGGCGATTTGGATTTTGGCGATTTGGATTTTTGGCGATTTGGATTTTTGGCGATTTGGATTTTGGCGATTTGGATTTTTGGCGATTTGGATTTTTGGCGATCGCCAATTTTGGCGATTTGGATTTTTGGCGATTTGGATTTTTGGCGATCGCCAATTTTGGCGATTTGGATTTTTGGCGATTTGGATTTTGGCGATTTGGATTTTTGGCGATTTGGATTTTTGGCGATCGCCAATTTTGGCGATTTGGATTTTTGGCGATCGCCAATTTTGGCGATTTGGATTTTTGGCGATTTGGATTTTTGGCGATTTGGATTTTTGGCGATTTGAATTTTTGGCGATTTGGATTTTTGGCGATCGCCAATTTTGGCGATTTGGATTTTTGGCGATTTGGATTTTTGGCGATTTGGATTTTTGGCGATTTGGATTTTTGGCGATTTGGATTTTTGGCGATTTGGATTTTTGGCGATTTGGATTTTTGGCGATTTGGATTTTTGGCGATTTGGATTTTGGCGATTTGGATTTTGGGCGATCGCCAATTTTGGCGATTTGGATTATTGGCGATCGCCAATTTTGGCGATTTGGATTTTTGGCGATCGCCAATTTTGGCGATTTGGATTTTTGGCGATCGCCAATCTAGGCGATTTCGATTTTTGGCGATTTGGATTTTGGCGATTTGGATTTTTGGCGATCGCCAATTTTGGCGATTTGGATTTTTGGCGATTTGGATTTTTGGCGATTTGGATTTTTGGCGATTTGGATTTTTGGCGATCGCCAATTTTGGCGATTTGGATTTTTGCGATTTGGATTTTTGGCGATTTGGATTTTTGGCGATTTGGATTTTTGGCGATCGCCATTTTGGCGATTTGGATTTTTGACGATCGCCAATTTTGGCGATTTGGATTTTTGGCGATCGCCAATTTTGGCGATTTGGATTTTTGGCGATCGCCAATTTTGGCGATTTGGATTTTTGGCGATTTGGATTTTTGGCGATTTGGATTTTTGGCGATCGCCAATTTTGGCGATTTGGATTTTTGGCGATTTGGATTTTTGGCGATTTGGATTTTTGGCGATCGCCAATTTTGGCGATTTGGATTTTGGCGATTTGGATTTTTGGCGATTTGGATTTTTGGCGATCGCCAATTTTGGCGATTTGGATTTTTGGCGATTTGGATTTTGGGCGATCGCCAATTTTGGCGATTTGGATTTTTGGCGATTTGGATTTTTGGCGATTTGGATTTTTGGCGATTTGGATTTTTGGCGATTTGGATTTTTGGCGATTTGGATTTTTGGCGATTTGGATTTTTGGCGATCGCCAATTTTGGCGATTTGGATTTTTGGCGATTTGGATTTTGGGCGATCGCCAATTTTGGCGATTTGGATTTTTGGCGATTTGGATTTTTGGCGATTTGGATTTTTGGCGATTTGGATTTTTGGCGATTTGGATTTTTGGCGATTTGGATTTTTGGCGATTTGGATTTTGGGCGATCGCCAATTTTGGCGATTTGGATTTTTGGCGATTTGGATTTTTGGCGATCGCCAATTTTGGCGATTTGGATTTTTGGCGATTTGGATTTTTGGCGATTTGGATTTTTGGCGATCGCCAATTTTGGCGATTTGGATTTTTGGCGATTTGGATTTTTGGCGATTTGGATTTTTGGCGATTTGGATTTTTGGCGATTTGGATTTTTGGCGATTTGGATTTTTGGCGATTTGGATTTTGGCGATTTGGATTTTTGGCGATCGCCAATTTTGGCGATTTGGATTTTTGGCGATTTGGATTTTTGGCGATCGCCAATTTTGGCGATTTGGATTTTTGACGATCGCCAATTTTGGCGATTTGGATTTTTGGCGATTTGGATTTTGGCGATCGCCAATTTGGCGATTTGGATTTTTGGCGATCGCCAATTTTGGCGATTTGGATTATTGGCGATCGCCAATTTTGGCGATTTGGATTTTTGGCGATTTGGATTTTTGGCGATTTGGATTTTTGGCGATTTGGATTTTTGGCGATCGCCAATTTTGGCGATTTGGATTTTGGCGATCGCCAATTTTGGCGATTTGGATTTTTGGCGATCGCCAATTTTGGCGATTTGGATTTTTGGCGATCGCCAATTTTGGCGATTTGGATTTTTGGCGATTTGGATTTTTGGCGATTTGGATTTTTGGCGATTTGGGATTTTTGGCGATCGCCAATTTTGGCAATTTGGATTTTTGGCGATTTGGATTTTGGCGATTTGGATTTTGGCGATCGCCAATTTTGGCGATTTGGATTTTTGGCGATTTGGATTTTTGGCGATCGCCAGTTTTGGCGATTTGGATTTTTGACGATCGCCAATTTTGGCGATTTGGATTTTTGGCGATTTGGATTTTTGGCGATCGCCAATTTTGGCGATTTGGATTTTGGCGATCGCCAATTTTGGCGATTTGGATTTTTGGCGATTTGGATTTTTGGCGATTTGGATTTTTGGCGATTTGGATTTTTGGCGATCGCCAATTTTGGCGATTTGGATTTTTGGCGATCGCCAATTTTGGCGATTTGGATTTTTGGCGATCGCCAATTTTGGCGATTTGGATTTTTGGCGATTTGGATTTTGGCGATTTGGATTTTTGGCGATCGCCAATTTTGGCAATTTGGATTTTTGGCGATTTGGATTTTTGGCGATTTGGATTTTTGGCGATCGCCAATTTTGGCGATTTGGATTTTTGGCGATTTGGATTTTTGGCGATCGCCAATTTTGGCGATTTGGATTTTTGGCGATTTGGATTTTTGGCGATCGCCAATTTTGGCGATTTGGATTTTTGG
The DNA here is from genome assembly GCA_964036215.1 of Oscheius sp. DF5033. Lineage (NCBI taxonomy): Eukaryota > Metazoa > Nematoda > Chromadorea > Rhabditida > Rhabditidae > Oscheius > Oscheius sp. DF5033. The sequence continues at coordinate 7,374 of CAXIWN010000031.1, read as the reverse complement.
CGATTTGGATTTTTGGCGATTTGGATTTTTGGCGATTTGGATTTTTGGCGATTTGGATTTTTGGCGATTTGGATTTTTGGCGATTTGGATTTTTGGCGATTTGGATTTTTGGCGATTTGGATTTTTGGCGATTTGGATTTTTGGCGATTTGGATTTTTGGCGATTTGGATTTTTGGCGATTTGGATTTTTGGCGATTTGGATTTTTGGCGATCGCCAATTTTGGCGATTTGGATTTTGGCGATCGCCAATTTTGGCGATTTGGATTTTTGGCGATAGCCAATTTGGCGATTTGGATTTTTGGCGATCGCCAATTTTGGCGATTTGGATTTTTGGCGATTTGGATTTTTGGCGATTTGGATTTTTGGCGATCGCCAATTTTGGCGATTTGGATTTTTGGCGATTTGGATTTTTGGCGATTTGGATTTTTGGCGATCGCCAATTTTGGCGATTTGGATTTTTGGCGATTTGGATTTTTGGCGATTTGGATTTTTGGCGATTTGGATTTTTGGCGATTTGGATTTTTGGCGATTTGGATTTTTGGCGATTTGGATTTTTGGCGATTTGGATTTTTGGCGATTTGGATTTTGGCGATTTGGATTTTTGGCGATTTGGATTTTTGGCGATCGCCAATTTTGGCGATTTGGATTTTTGGCGATCGCCAATTTTGGCGATTTGGATTTTTGGCGATTTGGATTTTTGGCGATCGCCAATTTTGGCGATTTGGATTTTTGGCGATTTGGATTTTTGGCGATTTGGATTTTTGGCGATCGCCAATTTTGGCGATTTGGATTTTTGGCGATTTGGATTTTTGGCGATCGCCAATTTTGGCGATTTGGATTTTTGGCGATTTGGATTTTGGCGATCGCCAATTTTGGCGATTTGGATTTTTGGCGATTTGGATTTTTGGCGATTTGGATTTTTGGCGATTTGGATTTTTGGCGATTTGGATTTTTGGCGATTTGGATTTTTGGCGATTTGGATTTTTGCGATTTGGATTTTTGGCGATTTGGATTTTTGGCGATTTGGATTTTTGGCGATTTGGATTTTTGGCGATTTGGATTTTTGGCGATCGCCAATTTTGGCGATTTGGATTTTTGGCGATCGCCAATTTTGGCGATTTGGATTTTTGGCGATAGCCAATTTTGGCGATTTGGATTTTTGGCGATTTGGATTTTTGGCGATTTGGATTTTTGGCGATCGCCAATTTTGGCGATTTGGATTTTTGGCGATTTGGATTTTTGGCGATTTGGATTTTTGGCGATTTGGATTTTTGGCGATTTGGATTTTTGGGCGATTTGGATTTTTGGCGATTTGGATTTTTGGCGATTTGGATTTTTGGCGATTTGGATTTTGGCGATTTGGATTTTTGGCGATTTGGATTTTGGCGATCGCCAATTTTGGCGATTTGGATTTTGGCGATCGCCAATTTTGGCGATTTGGATTTTTGGCGATTTGGATTTTTGGCGATCGCCAATTTTGGCGATTTGGATTTTTGGCGATTTGGATTTTTGGCGATTTGGATTTTTGGCGATTTGGATTTTTGGCGATTTGGATTTTTGGCGATCGCCAATTTTGGCGATTTGGATTTTTGGCGATTTGGATTTTTGGCGATCGCCAATTTTGGCGATTTGGATTTTTGACGATCGCCAATTTTGGCGATTTGGATTTTGGCGATTTGGATTTTTGGCGATCGCCAATTTGGCGATTTGGATTTTTGGCGATCGCCAATTTTGGCGATTTGGATTTTTGGCGATCGCCAATTTTGGCGATTTGGATTTTTGGCGATCGCCAATTTTGGCGATTTGGATTTTGGCGATTTGGATTTTTGGCGATTTGGATTTTGGCGATCGCCAATTTTGGCAATTTGGATTTTTGGCGATTTGGATTTTTGGCGATTTGGATTTTGGCGATCGCCAATTTTGGCGATTTGGATTTTTGGCGATTTGGATTTTTGGCGATCGCCAATTTTGGCGATTTGGATTTTTGGCGATTTGGATTTTTGGCGATCGCCAATTTGGCGATTTGGATTTTTGGCGATTTGGATTTTTGGCGATTTGGATTTTTGGCGATTTGGATTTTTGGCGATTTGGATTTTTGGCGATTTGGATTTTTGGCGATTTGGATTTTTGGCAATTTGGATTTTTGGCGATTTGGATTTTTGGCGATTTGGATTTTTGGCGATTTGGATTTTTGGCGATTTGGATTTTTGGCGATTTGGATTTTTGGCGATCGCCAATTTTGGCGATTTGGATTTTTGGCGATCGCCAATTTTGGCGATTTGGATTTTTGACGATCGCCAATTTTGGCGATTTGGATTTTTGGCGATTTGGATTTTTGGCGATCGCCAATTTTGACGATTTGGATTTTTGGCGATCGCCAATTTTGGCGATTTGGATTTTTGGCGATCGCCAATTTTGGCGATTTGGATTTTTGGCGATTTGGATTTTTGGCGATTTGGATTTTTGGCGATTTGGATTTTTGGCGATTTGGATTTTTGGCGATCGCCAATTTTGGCGATTTGGATTTTTGGCGATTTGGATTTTTGGCGATCGCCAATTTTGGCGATTTGGATTTTTGGCGATTTGGATTTTTGGCGATCGCCAATTTTGACGATTTGGATTTTTGGCGATCGCCAATTTGGGCGATTTGGATTTTTGGCGATCGCCAATTTTGGCGATTTGGATTTTTGGCGATTTGGATTTTTGGCGATTTGGATTTTTGGCGATTTGGATTTTTGGCGATTTGGATTTTGGCGATCGCCAATTTTGGCGATTTGGATTTTTGGCGATCGCCAATTTTGGCGATTTGGATTTTTGGCGATCGCCATTTTGGCGATTTGGATTTTTGGCGATCGCCAATTTTGGCGATTTGGATTTTTGGCGATTTGGATTTTTGGCGATTTGGATTTTTGGCGATTTGGATTTTTGGCGATTTGGATTTTTGGCGATCGCCAATTTTGGCGATTTGGATTTTTGGCGATTTGGATTTTTGGCGATTTGGATTTTTGGCGATCGCCAATTTTGGCGATTTGGATTTTTGGCGATTTGGATTTTTGGCGATTTGGATTTTTGGCGATTTGGATTTTTGGCGATTTGGATTTTTGGCGATTTGGATTTTGGCGATTTGGATTTTTGGCGATTTGGATTTTGGCGATTTGGATTTTTGGCGATTTGGATTTTTGGCGATCGCCAATTTTGGCGATTTGGATTTTTGGCGATCGCCAATTTTGGCGATTTGGATTTTTGGCGATTTGGATTTTGGCGATCGCCAATTTTGGCGATTTGGATTTTTGGCGATTTGGATTTTTGGCGATTTGGATTTTTGGCGATCGCCAATTTTGGCGATTTGGATTTTTGGCGATTTGGATTTTTGCGATTTGGATTTTGGCGATTTGGATTTTGGCGATTTGGATTTTTGGCGATTTGGATTTTTGGCGATTTGGATTTTTGGCGATTTGGATTTTTGGCGATTTGGATTTTGGCGATTTGGATTTTTGGCGATTTGGATTTTTGGCGATCGCCAATTTTGGCGATTTGGATTTTTGGCGATTTGGATTTTTGGCGATCGCCAATTTTGGCGATTTGGATTTTTGGCGATTTGGATTTTGGCGATTTGGATTTTGGCGATTTGGATTTTTGGCGATCGCCAATTTTGGCGATTTGGATTTTTGGCGATCGCCAATTTTGGCGATTTGGATTTTTGGCGATTTGGATTTTTGGCGATTTGGATTTTTGGCGATTTGAATTTTTGGCGATTTGGATTTTTGGCGATCGCCAATTTTGGCGATTTGGATTTTTTGGCGATTTGGATTTTTGGCGATTTGGATTTTTGGCGATTTGGATTTTTGGCGATTTGGATTTTTGGCGATTTGGATTTTGGCGATTTGGATTTTTGGCGATTTGGATTTTTGGCGATTTGGATTTTGGCGATTTGGATTTTGGGCGATCGCCAATTTTGGCGATTTGGATTATTGGCGATCGCCAATTTTGGCGATTTGGATTTTTGGCGATCGCCAATTTTGGCGATTTGGATTTTTGGCGATCGCCAATCTAGGCGATTTCGATTTTTGGCGATTTGGATTTGGCGATTTGGATTTTTGGCGATCGCCAATTTTGGCGATTTGGATTTTTGGCGATTTGGATTTTTGGCGATTTGGATTTTTGGCGATTTGGATTTTGGGCGATCGCCAATTTTGGCGATTTGGATTTTTGGCGATTTGGATTTTTGGCGATTTGGATTTTTGGCGATTTGGATTTTTGGCGATCGCCAATTTTGGCGATTTGGATTTTTGACGATCGCCAATTTTGGCGATTTGGATTTTTGGCGATCGCCAATTTTGGCGATTTGGATTTTTGGCGATCGCCAATTTTGGCGATTTGGATTTTTGGCGATTTGGATTTTTGGCGATTTGGATTTTGGCGATCGCCAATTTTGGCGATTTGGATTTTTGGCGATTTGGATTTTTGGCGATTTGGATTTTTGGCGATCGCCAATTTGGCGATTTGGATTTTTGGCGATTTGGATTTTTGGCGATTTGGATTTTTGGCGATCGCCAATTTTGGCGATTTGGATTTTTGGCGATTTGGATTTTGGGCGATCGCCAATTTTGGCGATTTGGATTTTTGGCGATTTGGATTTTTGGCGATTTGGATTTTTGGCGATTTGGATTTTTGGCGATTTGGATTTTTGGCGATTTGGATTTTTGGCGATTTGGATTTTTGGCGATCGCCAATTTTGGCGATTTGGATTTTTGGCGATTTGGATTTGGGCGATCGCCAATTTTGGCGATTTGGATTTTGGCGATTTGGATTTTTGGCGATTTGGATTTTTGGCGATTTGGATTTTTGGCGATTTGGATTTTGGCGATTTGGATTTTTGGCGATTTGGATTTTGGGCGATCGCCAATTTTGGCGATTTGGATTTTTGGCGATTTGGATTTTTGGCGATCGCCAATTTTGGCGATTTGGATTTTTGGCGATTTGGATTTTTGGGCGATTTGGATTTTTGGCGATCGCCAATTTTGGCGATTTGGATTTTTGGCGATTTGGATTTTTGGCGATTTGGATTTTTGGCGATTTGGATTTTGGCGATTTGGATTTTTGGCGATTTGGATTTTTGGCGATTTGGATTTTTGGCGATTTGGATTTTTGGCGATCGCCAATTTTGGCGATTTGGATTTTTGGCGATTTGGATTTTTGGCGATCGCCAATTTTGGCGATTTGGATTTTTGACGATCGCCAATTTTGGCGATTTGGATTTTTGGCGATTTGGATTTTTGGCGATCGCCAATTTTGGCGATTTGGATTTTTGGCGATCGCCAATTTTGGCGATTTGGATTATTGGCGATCGCCAATTTTGGCGATTTGGATTTTTGGCGATTTGGATTTTTGGCGATTTGGATTTTTGGCGATTGGATTTTTGGCGATCGCCAATTTTGGCGATTTGGATTTTGGCGATCGCCAATTTTGGCGATTTGGATTTTTGGCGATCGCCAATTTTGGCGATTTGGATTTTTGGCGATCGCCAATTTTGGCGATTTGGATTTTTGGCGATTTGGATTTTTGGCGATTTGGATTTTTGGCGATTTGGATTTTTGGCGATCGCCAATTTTGGCAATTTGGATTTTTGGCGATTTGGATTTTTGGCGATTTGGATTTTTGGCGATCGCCAATTTTGGCGATTTGGATTTTTGGCGATTTGGATTTTGGCGATCGCCAGTTTTGGCGATTTGGATTTTTGACGATCGCCAATTTTGGCGATTTGGATTTTTGGCGATTTGGATTTTTGGCGATCGCCAATTTTGGCGATTTGGATTTTGGCGATCGCCAATTTTGGCGATTTGGATTTTGGCGATTTGGATTTTTGGCGATTTGGATTTTTGGCGATTTGGATTTTTGGCGATCGCCAATTTTGGCGATTTGGATTTTGGCGATCGCCAATTTTGGCGATTTGGATTTTTGGCGATCGCCAATTTTGGCGATTTGGATTTTTGGCGATTTGGATTTTTGGCGATTTGGATTTTTGGCGATCGCCAATTTTGGCAATTTGGATTTTGGCGATTTGGATTTTTGGCGATTTGGATTTTTGGCGATCGCCAATTTTGGCGATTTGGATTTTTGGCGATTTGGATTTTTGGCGATCGCCAATTTTGCGATTTGGATTTTTGGCGATTTGGATTTTTGGCGATCGCCAATTTTGGCGATTTGGATTTTTGGCGATTTGGATTTTGGCGATTTGGATTTTTGGCGATTTGGATTTTTGGCGATTTGGATTTTTGGCGATTTGGATTTTTGGCGATTTGGATTTTGGCGATTTGGATTTTTGGCGATTTGGATTTTTGGCGATTTGGATTTTTGGCGATTTGGATTTTTGGCGATTTGGATTTTTGGCGATTTGGATTTTTGGCGATTTGGATTTTTGGCGATCGCCAATTTTGGCGATTTGGATTTTTGGCGATCGCCAATTTTGGCGATTTGGATTTTTGGCGATAGCCAATTTTGGCGATTTGGATTTTTGGCGATCGCCAATTTTGGCGATTTGGATTTTTGGCGATTTGGATTTTTGGCGATTTGGATTTTTGGCGATCGCCAATTTTGGCGATTTGGATTTTTGGCGATTTGGATTTTGGGCGATTTGGATTTTTGGCGATCGCCAATTTGGCGATTTGGATTTTTGGCGATTTGGATTTTTGGCGATTTGGATTTTTGGCGATTTGGATTTTTGGCGATTTGGATTTTGGCGATTTGGATTTTTGGCGATTTGGATTTTGGCGATTTGGATTTTTGGCGATTTGGATTTTGGCGATTTGGATTTTTGGCGATTTGGATTTTTGGCGATCGCCAATTTTGGCGATTTGGATTTTTGGCGATCGCCAATTTTGGCGATTTGGATTTTTGGCGATTTGGATTTTTGGCGATCGCCAATTTTGGCGATTTGGATTTTTGGCGATTTGGATTTTGGCGATTTGGATTTTTGGCGATCGCCAATTTTGGCGATTTGGATTTTTGGCGATTTGGATTTTTGGCGATCGCCAATTTTGGCGATTTGGATTTTTGGCGATTTGGATTTTTGGCGATCGCCAATTTTGGCGATTTGGATTTTTGGCGATTTGGATTTTGGCGATTTGGATTTTTGGCGATTTGGATTTTTGGCGATTTGGATTTTTGGCGATTTGGATTTTTGGCGATTTGGATTTTGGCGATTTGGATTTTTGGCGATTTGGATTTTGGCGATTTGGATTTTTGGCGATTTGGATTTTTGGCGATTTGGATTTTTGGCGATCGCCAATTTTGGCGATTTGGATTTTTGGCGATCGCCAATTTTGGCGATTTGGATTTTTGGCGATAGCCAATTTTGGCGATTTGGATTTTGGC
>CAXIWN010000030.1:0-121969 GCA_964036215.1 Oscheius sp. DF5033 | reverse complement strand
AAAATCCAAATCGCCAAAAATCCAAAACGCCAAAAATCCAAATCGCCAAAAATCCAAATCGCCAAAATTGGCGATCGCCAAAAATCCAAATCGCCAAAAATCCAAATCGCCAAAAATCCAAATCGCCAAAAATCCAAATCGCCAAAAATCCAAATCGCCAAAAATCCAAATCGCCAAAAATCCAAATCGCCAAAAATCCAAGTCGCCAAAATTGGCGATCGCCAAAAATCCAAATCGCCAAAAATCCAAATCGCCAAAAATCCAAATCGCCAAAAATCGAAATCGCCAAAAATCCAAATCGCCAAAAATCCAAATCGCCAAAAATCCAAAACGCCAAAAATCCAAATCGCCAAAAATCAAAATCGCCAAAAATCCAAAACGCCAAAAATCCAAAACGCCAAAAATCCAAATCGCCAAAAATCCAAATCGCCAAAAATCCAAATCGCCAAAAATCCAAATCGCCAAAAATCCAAATCGCCAAAAATCCAAATCGCCAAAAATCCAAATCGCCAAAAATCCAAATCGCCAAAAATCCAAATCGCCAAAAATCCAAATCGCCAAGAAATCCAAATCGCCAAAAATCCAAATCGCCAAAAATCCAAATCGCCAAAAATCCAAATCGCCAAAAATCCAAATCGCCAAAATCCAAATCGCCAAAAATCCAAATCGCCAAAAATCCAAATCGCCAAAAATCCAAATCGCCAAAAATCCAAATCGCCAAGAATCCAAATCGCCAAAAATCCAAATCGCCAAAAATCCAAATCGCCAAAAATCCAAATCGCCAAAAATCCAAATCGCCAAAAATCCAAATCGCCAAAAATCCAAATCGCCAAAAATCGCCAAAAATCCAAATCGCCAAAAATCCAAAACGCCAAAAATCCAAATCGCCAAAAATCCAAATCGCCAAAATTGGCGATCGCCAAAAATCCAAATCGCCAAAAATCCAAATCGCCAAAAATCCAAATCGCCAAAAATCCAAATCGCCAAAAATCCAAATCGCCAAAAATCCAAATCGCCAAAAATCCAAATCGCCAAAAATCGAAATCGCCAAAAATCCAAATCGCCAAAAATCCAAATCGCCAAAAATCCAAATCGCCAAAAATCCAAATCGCCAAAAATCCAAATCGCCAAAAATCCAAATCGCCAAAAATCCAAATCGCCAAAAATCCAAATCGCCAAAAATCCAAATCGCCAAAAATCCAAATCGCCAAAATTGGCGATCGCCAAAAATCCAAATCGCCAAAAATCCAAATCGCCAAAAATCCAAATCGCCAAAAATCCAAATCGCCAAAAATCCAAATCGCCAAAAATCCAAATCGCTAAAAATCCAAATCGCCAAAAATCCAAATCGCCAAAAATCCAAATCGCCAAAAATCCAAATCGCCAAAAATCCAAATCGCCAAAAATCCAAATCGCCAAAAATCCAAATCGCCAAAATTGGCGATCGCCAAAAATCCAAATCGCCAAAAATCCAAATCGCCAAAAATCCAAATCGCCAAAAATCCAAATCGCCAAAAATCCAAATCGCCAAAAATCCAAATCGCCAAAAATCCAAATCGCCAAAAATCCAAGTCGCCAAAATTGGCGATCGCCAAAAATCCAAATCGCCAAAAATCCAAATCGCCAAAAATCCAAATCGCCAAAAATCCAAATCGCCAAAAATCCAAATCGCCAAAAATCCAAATCGCCAAAAATCCAAATCGCCAAAAATCCAAGTCGCCAAAATTGGCGATCGCCAAAAATCCAAATCGCCAAAAATCCAAATCGCCAAAAATCCAAATCGCCAAAAATCCAAATCGCCAAAAATCCAAATCGCCAAAAATCCAAATCGCCAAAAATCCAAATCGCCAAAAATCCAAATCGCCAAAAATCCAAATCGCTAAAAATCCAAATCGCCAAAAATCCAAATCGCCAAAAATCCAAATCGCCAAAAATCCAAATCGCCAAAAATCCAAATCGCCAAAAATCCAAATCGCCAAAAATCCAAATCGCCAAAAATCCAAGTCGCCAAAATTGGCGATCGCCAAAAATCCAAATCGCCAAAAATCCAAATCGCCAAAAATCCAAATCGCCAAAAATCCAAATCGCCAAAAATCCAAATCGCCAAAAATCCAAATCGCCAAAAATCCAAATCGCCAAAAATCCAAGTCGCCAAAATTGGCGATCGCCAAAAATCCAAATCGCCAAAAATCCAAATCGCCAAAAATCCAAATCGCCAAAAATCCAAATCGCCAAAAATCCAAATCGCCAAAAATCCAAATCGCCAAAAATCCAAATCGCCAAAAATCCAAATCGCCAAAAATCCAAATCGCTAAAAATCCAAATCGCCAAAAATCCAAATCGCCAAAAATCCAAATCGCCAAAAATCCAAATCGCCAAAAATCCAAATCGCCAAAAATCCAAATCGCCAAAAATCCAAATCGCCAAAATTGGCGATCGCCAAAAATCCAAATCGCCAAAAATCCAAATCGCCAAAAATCCAAATCGCCAAAAATCCAAATCGCCAAAAATCCAAATCGCCAAAAATCCAAATCGCCAAAAATCCAAATCGCCAAAAATCCAAATCGCCAAAAATCCAAATCGCCAAAAATCCAAATCGCCAAAAATCCAAATCGCCAAAAATCCAAATCGCCAAAAATCCAAATCGCCAAAAATCCAAGTCGCCAAAATTGGCGATCGCCAAAAATCCAAATCGCCAAAAATCCAAATCGCCAAAATTGGCGATCGCCAAAAATCCAAATCGCCAAAAATCCAAATCGCCAAAAATCCAAATCGCCAAAAATCCAAATCGCCAAAAATCCAAATCGCCAAAAATCCAAATCGCCAAAAATCCAAATCGCCAAAAATCCAAATCGCCAAAAATCCAAATCGCCAAAAATCCAAGTCGCCAAAATTGGCGATCGCCAAAAATCCAAATCGCCAAAAATCCAAATCGCCAAAAATCCAAGTCGCCAAAATTGGCGATCGCCAAAAATCCAAATCGCCAAAAATCCAAATCGCCAAAAATCCAAATCGCCAAAAATCCAAATCGCCAAAAATCCAAATCGCCAAAAATCCAAATCGCCAAAAATCCAAATCGCCAAAATTGGCGATCGCCAAAAATCCAAATTGCCAAAAATCCAAGTCGCCAAAATTGGCGATCGCCAAAAATCCAAATCGCCAAAAATCCAAATCGCCAAAAATCCAAAACGCCAAAAATCCAAATCGCCAAAATTGGCGATCGCCAAAAATCCAAATCGCCAAAAATCCAAATCGCCAAAAATCCAAATCGCCAAAAATCCAAATCGCCAAAAATCCAAATCGCCAAAAATCCAAATCGCCAAAAATCCAAATCGCCAAAAATCCAAATCGCCAAAAATCTAAATCGCCAAAAATCCAAATCGCCAAAAATCCAAATCGCCAAAAATCCAAATCGCCAAAAATCCAAATCGCCAAAAATCCAAATCGCCAAAAATCCAAATCGCCAAAAATCCAAATCGCCAAAAATCCAAATCGCCAAAAATCCAAATCGCCAAAAATCCAAATCGCCAAAAATCCAAATCGCCAAAAATCCAAATCGCCAAAAATCCAAATCGCCAAAAATCCAAATCGCCAAAAATCTAAATCGCCAAAAATCCAAATCGCCAAAAATCCAAATCGCCAAAAATCCAAATCGCCAAAAATCCAAATCGCCAAAAATCCAAATCGCCAAAAATCCAAATCGCCAAAAATCCAAATCGCCAAAAATCCAAATCGCCAAAAATCCAAATCGCCAAAATTGGCGATCGCCAAAAATCCAAATCGCCAAAAATCCAAATCGCCAAAAATCCAAATCGCCAAAAATCCAAATCGCCAAAAATCCAAATCGCCAAAAATCTAAATCGCCAAAAATCCAAATCGCCAAAAATCCAAATCGCCAAAAATCCAAATCGCCAAAAATCCAAATCGCCAAAAATCCAAATCGCCAAAAATCCAAATCGCCAAAAATCCAAATCGCCAAAAATCTAAATCGCCAAAAATCCAAATCGCCAAAAATCCAAATCGCCAAAAATCCAAATCGCCAAAAATCCAAATCGCCAAAAATCCAAATCGCCAAAAATCCAAATCGCCAAAAATCCAAATCGCCAAAAATCCAAATCGCCAAAAATCCAAATCGCCAAAAATCCAAATCGCCAAAAATCCAAATCGCCAAAAATCCAAATCGCCAAAAATCCAAATCGCCAAAATTGGCGATCGCCAAAAATCCAAATCGCCAAAATTGGCGATCGCCAAAAATCTAAATCGCCAAAAATCCAAATCGCCAAAAATCCAAATCGCCAAAAATCCAAATCGCCAAAATTGGCGATCGCCAAAAATCCAAATCGCCAAAAATCCAAATCGCCAAAAATCCAAATCGCCAAAAATCCAAATCGCCAAAAATCCAAATCGCCAAAAATCCAAATCGCCAAAAATCTAAATCGCCAAAAATCCAAATCGCCAAAAATCCAAATCGCCAAAAATCCAAATCGCCAAAAATCCAAATCGCCAAAAATCCAAATCGCCAAAAATCCAAATCGCCAAAAATCCAAATCGCCAAAAATCCAAATCGCCAAAAATCCAAATCGCCAAAAATCCAAATCGCCAAAAATCCAAATCGCCAAAAATCCAAATCGCCAAAAATCCAAATCGCCAAAAATCCAAATCGCCAAAAATCCAAATCGCCAAAAATCCAAATCGCCAAAAATCCAAATCGCCAAAAATCCAAATCGCCAAAAATCCAAATCGCCAAAAATCCAAATCGCCAAAAATCCAAATCGCCAAAAATCCAAATCGCCAAAAATCCAAATCGCCAAAATTGGCGATCGCCAAAAATCTAAATCGCCAAAAATCCAAATCGCCAAAAATCCAAATCGCCAAAAATCCAAATCGCCAAAAATCCAAATCGCCAAAAATCCAAATCGCCAAAAATCCAAATCGCCAAAAATCCAAATCGCCAAAATTGGCGATCGCCAAAAATCCAAATCGCCAAAAATCCAAATCGCCAAAAATCCAAATCGCCAAAAATCCAAATCGCCAAAAATCCAAATCGCCAAAAATCCAAATCGCCAAAAATCCAAATCGCCAAAAATCCAAATCGCCAAAAATCCAAATCGCCAAAAATCCAAATCGCTAAAAATCCAAATCGCCAAAAATCCAAATCGCCAAAAATCCAAATCGCCAAAAATCCAAATCGCCAAAAATCCAAATCGCCAAAAATCCAAATCGCCAAAAATCCAAATCGCCAAAATTGGCGATCGCCAAAAATCCAAATCGCCAAAAATCCAAATCGCCAAAAATCCAAATCGCCAAAAATCCAAATCGCCAAAAATCCAAATCGCCAAAAATCCAAATCGCCAAAAATCCAAATCGCCAAAAATCCAAATCGCCAAAAATCCAAATCGCCAAAAATCCAAATCGCCAAAAATTGGCGATCGCCAAAAATCTAAATCGCCAAAAATCCAAATCGCCAAAAATCCAAATCGCCAAAAATCCAAATCGCCAAAATTGGCGATCGCCAAAAATCCAAATCGCCAAAATTGGCGATCGCCAAAAATCCAAATCGCCAAAAATCCAAATCGCCAAAATTGGCGATCGCCAAAAATCCAAATCGCCAAAAATCCAAATCGCCAAAAATCCAAATCGCCAAAATCGCAAAAATGCAAATCAAATCGCCAAAAATCCAAATCGCCAAAACAAAACTCCAAATCGCCAAAAATCCAAATCAATCGCCAAAAATCCAAATCGCCAAAATCCAAATCGCCAAAAATCCAAATCGCCAAAAATCCAAATCGCCAAAAATCCAAATCGCCAAAAATCAATCCAAATCGCCAAAAATCCAAATCGCCAAAAATCCAAATCGCCAAAAATCCAAATCGCCAAAAATCCAAATCGCCAAAAATCCAAATCGCCAAAAATCCTAAATCGCCAAAAATCCAAATCGCCAAAAATCCAAATCGCCAAAAATCCAAATCGCCAAAAATCCAAATCGCCAAAAATCCAAATCGCCAAAAATCCAAATCGCCAAAAATCCAAATCGCCAAAAATCCAAATCGCCAAAAATCCAAATCGCCAAAAATCCAAATCGCCAAAAATCCAAATCGCCAAAAATCCAAATCGCCAAAAATCCAAATCGCCAAAAATCCAAATCGCCAAAAATCCAAATCGCCAAAAATCCAAATCGCCAAAAATCCAAATCGCCAAAAATCCAAATCGCCAAAAATCCAAATCGCCAAAAATCCAAATCGCCAAAAATCCAAATCGCCAAAAATCCAAATCGCCAAAAATCCAAATCGCCAAAAATCCAAATCGCCAAAATTGGCGATCGCCAAAAATCTAAATCGCCAAAAATCCAAATCGCCAAAAATCCAAATCGCCAAAAATCCAAATCGCCAAAAATCCAAATCGCCAAAATTGGCGATCGCCAAAAATCCAAATAGCCAAAAATCCAAGTCGCCAAAAATCCAAATCGCCAAAAATCCAAATCGCCAAAAATCCAAATCGCCAAAAATCCAAATCGCCAAAAATCCAAATCGCCAAAAATCCAAATCGCCAAAATTGGCGATCGCCAAAAATCTAAATCGCCAAAAATCCAAATCGCCAAAAATCCAAATCGCCAAAAATCCAAATCGCCAAAAATCCAAATCGCCAAAAATCCAAATCGCCAAAAATCCAAATCGCCAAAAATCCAAATCGCCAAAAATCCAAATCGCCAAAAATCCAAATCGCCAAAAATCCAAATCGCCAAAAATCCAAATCGCCAAAAATCCAAATCGCCAAAAATCCAAATCGCCAAAAATCCAAATCGCCAAAAATCCAAATCGCCAAAAATCCAAATCGCCAAAAATCCAAATCGCCAAAAATCCAAATCGCCAAAATTGGCGATCGCCAAAAATCTAAATCGCCAAAAATCCAAATCGCCAAAAATCCAAATCGCCAAAAATCCAAATCGCCAAAAATCCAAATCGCCAAAAATCCAAATCGCCAAAAATCCAAATCGCCAAAAATCCAAATCGCCAAAAATCCAAATCGCCAAAAATCCAAATCGCCAAAAATCCAAATCGCCAAAAATCCAAATCGCCAAAAATCCAAATCGCCAAAAATCCAAATCGCCAAAAATCCAAATCGCCAAAAATCCAAATCGCCAAAAATCCAAATCGCCAAAATTGGCGATCGCCAAAAATCCAAATCGCCAAAAATCCAAATCGCCCAAAATCCAAATCGCCAAAATTGGCGATCGCCAAAAATCCAAATCGCCAAAAATCCAAATCGCCAAAATTCCAAATCGCCAAAAATCCAAATCGCCAAAAATCCAAATCGGCAAAAATCCAAATCGCCAAAAATCCAAATCGCCAAAAATCCAAATCGCCAAAAATCCAAATCGCCAAAAATCCAAATCGCCAAAAATCCAAATCGCCAAAAATCCAAATCGCCAAAAATCCAAATCGCCAAAAATCCAAATCGCCAAAAATCCAAATCGCCAAAAATCCAAATCGCCAAAAATCCAAATCGCCAAAAATCCAAATCGCCAAAAATCCAAATCGCCAAAAATCCAAATCGCCAAAAATCCAAATCGCCAAAAATCCAAATCGCCAAAAATCCAAATCGCCAAAAATCCAAATCGCCAAAAATCCAAATCGCCAAAAATCCAAATCGCCAAAAATCCAAATCGCCAAAAATCCAAATCGCCAAAAATCCAAATCGCCAAAAATCCAAATCGCCAAAATTGGCGATCGCCAAAAATCTAAATCGCCAAAAATCCAAATCGCCAAAAATCCAAATCGCCAAAAATCCAAATCGCCAAAAATCCAAATCGCCAAAATTGGCGATCGCCAAAAATCCAAATAGCCAAAAATCCAAGTCGCCAAAAATCCAAATCGCCAAAAATCCAAATCGCCAAAAATCCAAATCGCCAAAAATCCAAATCGCCAAAAATCCAAATCGCCAAAAATCCAAATCGCCAAAATTGGCGATCGCCAAAAATCTAAATCGCCAAAAATCCAAATCGCCAAAAATCCAAATCGCCAAAAATCCAAATCGCCAAAAATCCAAATCGCCAAAAATCCAAATCGCCAAAAATCCAAATCGCCAAAAATCCAAATCGCCAAAAATCCAAATCGCCAAAAATCCAAATCGCCAAAAATCCAAATCGCCAAAAATCCAAATCGCCAAAAATCCAAATCGCCAAAAATCCAAATCGCCAAAAATCCAAATCGCCAAAAATCCAAATCGCCAAAAATCCAAATCGCCAAAAATCCAAATCGCCAAAAATCCAAATCGCCAAAATTGGCGATCGCCAAAAATCTAAATCGCCAAAAATCCAAATCGCCAAAAATCCAAATCGCCAAAAATCCAAATCGCCAAAAATCCAAATCGCCAAAAATCCAAATCGCCAAAAATCCAAATCGCCAAAAATCCAAATCGCCAAAAATCCAAATCGCCAAAAATCCAAATCGCCAAAAATCCAAATCGCCAAAAATCCAAATCGCCAAAAATCCAAATCGCCAAAAATCCAAATCGCCAAAAATCCAAATCGCCAAAAATCCAAATCGCTAAAAATCCAAATCGCCAAAAATCCAAATCGCCAAAAATCCAAATCGCCAAAAATCCAAATCGCCAAAAATCCAAATCGCCAAAAATCCAAATCGCCAAAAATCCAAATCGCCAAAATTGGCGATCGCCAAAAATCCAAATCGCCAAAAATCCAAATCGCCAAAAATCCAAATCGCCAAAAATCCAAATCGCCAAAAATCCAAATCGCCAAAAATCCAAATCGCCAAAAATCCAAATCGCCAAAAATCCAAATCGCCAAAAATCCAAATCGCCAAAAATCCAAATCGCCAAAAATCCAAGTCGCCAAAATTGGCGATCGCCAAAAATCCAAATCGCCAAAAATCCAAATCGCCAAAATTGGCGATCGCCAAAAATCCAAATCGCCAAAAATCCAAATCGCCAAAAATCCAAATCGCCAAAAATCCAAATCGCCAAAAATCCAAATCGCCAAAAATCCAAATCGCCAAAAATCCAAATCGCCAAAAATCCAAATCGCCAAAAATCCAAATCGCCAAAAATCCAAGTCGCCAAAATTGGCGATCGCCAAAAATCCAAATCGCCAAAAATCCAAATCGCCAAAAATCCAAGTCGCCAAAATTGGCGATCGCCAAAAATCCAAATCGCCAAAAATCCAAATCGCCAAAAATCCAAATCGCCAAAAATCCAAATCGCCAAAAATCCAAATCGCCAAAAATCCAAATCGCCAAAAATCCAAATCGCCAAAATTGGCGATCGCCAAAAATCCAAATTGCCAAAAATCCAAGTCGCCAAAATTGGCGATCGCCAAAAATCCAAATCGCCAAAAATCCAAATCGCCAAAAATCCAAAACGCCAAAAATCCAAATCGCCAAAATTGGCGATCGCCAAAAATCCAAATCGCCAAAAATCCAAATCGCCAAAAATCCAAATCGCCAAAAATCCAAATCGCCAAAAATCCAAATCGCCAAAAATCCAAATCGCCAAAAATCCAAATCGCCAAAAATCCAAATCGCCAAAAATCTAAATCGCCAAAAATCCAAATCGCCAAAAATCCAAATCGCCAAAAATCCAAATCGCCAAAAATCCAAATCGCCAAAAATCCAAATCGCCAAAAATCCAAATCGCCAAAAATCCAAATCGCCAAAAATCCAAATCGCCAAAAATCCAAATCGCCAAAAATCCAAATCGCCAAAAATCCAAATCGCCAAAAATCCAAATCGCCAAAAATCCAAATCGCCAAAAATCCAAATCGCCAAAAATCTAAATCGCCAAAAATCCAAATCGCCAAAAATCCAAATCGCCAAAAATCCAAATCGCCAAAAATCCAAATCGCCAAAAATCCAAATCGCCAAAAATCCAAATCGCCAAAAATCCAAATCGCCAAAAATCCAAATCGCCAAAAATCCAAATCGCCAAAATTGGCGATCGCCAAAAATCCAAATCGCCAAAAATCCAAATCGCCAAAAATCCAAATCGCCAAAAATCCAAATCGCCAAAAATCCAAATCGCCAAAAATCTAAATCGCCAAAAATCCAAATCGCCAAAAATCCAAATCGCCAAAAATCCAAATCGCCAAAAATCCAAATCGCCAAAAATCCAAATCGCCAAAAATCCAAATCGCCAAAAATCCAAATCGCCAAAAATCTAAATCGCCAAAAATCCAAATCGCCAAAAATCCAAATCGCCAAAAATCCAAATCGCCAAAAATCCAAATCGCCAAAAATCCAAATCGCCAAAAATCCAAATCGCCAAAAATCCAAATCGCCAAAAATCCAAATCGCCAAAAATCCAAATCGCCAAAAATCCAAATCGCCAAAAATCCAAATCGCCAAAAATCCAAATCGCCAAAAATCCAAATCGCCAAAATTGGCGATCGCCAAAAATCCAAATCGCCAAAATTGGCGATCGCCAAAAATCTAAATCGCCAAAAATCCAAATCGCCAAAAATCCAAATCGCCAAAAATCCAAATCGCCAAAATTGGCGATCGCCAAAAATCCAAATCGCCAAAAATCCAAATCGCCAAAAATCCAAATCGCCAAAAATCCAAATCGCCAAAAATCCAAATCGCCAAAAATCCAAATCGCCAAAAATCTAAATCGCCAAAAATCCAAATCGCCAAAAATCCAAATCGCCAAAAATCCAAATCGCCAAAAATCCAAATCGCCAAAAATCCAAATCGCCAAAAATCCAAATCGCCAAAAATCCAAATCGCCAAAAATCCAAATCGCCAAAAATCCAAATCGCCAAAAATCCAAATCGCCAAAAATCCAAATCGCCAAAAATCCAAATCGCCAAAAATCCAAATCGCCAAAAATCCAAATCGCCAAAAATCCAAATCGCCAAAAATCCAAATCGCCAAAAATCCAAATCGCCAAAAATCCAAATCGCCAAAAATCCAAATCGCCAAAAATCCAAATCGCCAAAAATCCAAATCGCCAAAAATCCAAATCGCCAAAAATCCAAATCGCCAAAATTGGCGATCGCCAAAAATCTAAATCGCCAAAAATCCAAATCGCCAAAAATCCAAATCGCCAAAAATCCAAATCGCCAAAAATCCAAATCGCCAAAAATCCAAATCGCCAAAAATCCAAATCGCCAAAAATCCAAATCGCCAAAATTGGCGATCGCCAAAAATCCAAATCGCCAAAAATCCAAATCGCCAAAAATCCAAATCGCCAAAAATCCAAATCGCCAAAAATCCAAATCGCCAAAAATCCAAATCGCCAAAAATCCAAATCGCCAAAAATCCAAATCGCCAAAAATCCAAATCGCCAAAAATCCAAATCGCTAAAAATCCAAATCGCCAAAAATCCAAATCGCCAAAAATCCAAATCGCCAAAAATCCAAATCGCCAAAAATCCAAATCGCCAAAAATCCAAATCGCCAAAAATCCAAATCGCCAAAATTGGCGATCGCCAAAAATCCAAATCGCCAAAAATCCAAATCGCCAAAAATCCAAATCGCCAAAAATCCAAATCGCCAAAAATCCAAATCGCCAAAAATCCAAATCGCCAAAAATCCAAATCGCCAAAAATCCAAATCGCCAAAAATCCAAATCGCCAAAAATCCAAATCGCCAAAAATTGGCGATCGCCAAAAATCTAAATCGCCAAAAATCCAAATCGCCAAAAATCCAAATCGCCAAAAATCCAAATCGCCAAAATTGGCGATCGCCAAAAATCCAAATCGCCAAAATTGGCGATCGCCAAAAATCCAAATCGCCAAAAATCCAAATCGCCAAAATTGGCGATCGCCAAAAATCCAAATCGCCAAAAATCCAAATCGCCAAAAATCCAAATCGCCAAAAATCCAAATCGCCAAAAATCCAAATCGCCAAAAATCTAAATCGCCAAAAATCCAAATCGCCAAAAATCCAAATCGCCAAAAATCCAAATCGCCAAAAATCCAAATCGCCAAAAATCCAAATCGCCAAAAATCCAAATCGCCAAAAATCCAAATCGCCAAAAATCTAAATCGCCAAAAATCCAAATCGCCAAAAATCCAAATCGCCAAAAATCCAAATCGCCAAAAATCCAAATCGCCAAAAATCCAAATCGCCAAAAATCCAAATCGCCAAAAATCCAAATCGCCAAAAATCCAAATCGCCAAAAATCCAAATCGCCAAAAATCCAAATCGCCAAAAATCCAAATCGCCAAAAATCCAAATCGCCAAAAATCCAAATCGCCAAAAATCCAAATCGCCAAAAATCCAAATCGCCAAAAATCCAAATCGCCAAAAATCCAAATCGCCAAAAATCCAAATCGCCAAAAATCCAAATCGCCAAAAATCCAAATCGCCAAAAATCCAAATCGCCAAAAATCCAAATCGCCAAAAATCCAAATCGCCAAAAATCCAAATCGCCAAAATTGGCGATCGCCAAAAATCTAAATCGCCAAAAATCCAAATCGCCAAAAATCCAAATCGCCAAAAATCCAAATCGCCAAAAATCCAAATCGCCAAAATTGGCGATCGCCAAAAATCCAAATAGCCAAAAATCCAAGTCGCCAAAAATCCAAATCGCCAAAAATCCAAATCGCCAAAAATCCAAATCGCCAAAAATCCAAATCGCCAAAAATCCAAATCGCCAAAAATCCAAATCGCCAAAATTGGCGATCGCCAAAAATCTAAATCGCCAAAAATCCAAATCGCCAAAAATCCAAATCGCCAAAAATCCAAATCGCCAAAAATCCAAATCGCCAAAAATCCAAATCGCCAAAAATCCAAATCGCCAAAAATCCAAATCGCCAAAAATCCAAATCGCCAAAAATCCAAATCGCCAAAAATCCAAATCGCCAAAAATCCAAATCGCCAAAAATCCAAATCGCCAAAAATCCAAATCGCCAAAAATCCAAATCGCCAAAAATCCAAATCGCCAAAAATCCAAATCGCCAAAAATCCAAATCGCCAAAAATCCAAATCGCCAAAATTGGCGATCGCCAAAAATCTAAATCGCCAAAAATCCAAATCGCCAAAAATCCAAATCGCCAAAAATCCAAATCGCCAAAAATCCAAATCGCCAAAAATCCAAATCGCCAAAAATCCAAATCGCCAAAAATCCAAATCGCCAAAAATCCAAATCGCCAAAAATCCAAATCGCCAAAAATCCAAATCGCCAAAAATCCAAATCGCCAAAAATCCAAATCGCCAAAAATCCAAATCGCCAAAAATCCAAATCGCCAAAAATCCAAATCGCCAAAAATCCAAATCGCCAAAATTGGCGATCGCCAAAAATCCAAATCGCCAAAAATCCAAATCGCCCAAAATCCAAATCGCCAAAATTGGCGATCGCCAAAAATCCAAATCGCCAAAAATCCAAATCGCCAAAATTCCAAATCGCCAAAAATCCAAATCGCCAAAAATCCAAATCGGCAAAAATCCAAATCGCCAAAAATCCAAATCGCCAAAAATCCAAATCGCCAAAAATCCAAATCGCCAAAAATCCAAATCGCCAAAAATCCAAATCGCCAAAAATCCAAATCGCCAAAAATCCAAATCGCCAAAAATCCAAATCGCCAAAAATCCAAATCGCCAAAAATCCAAATCGCCAAAAATCCAAATCGCCAAAAATCCAAATCGCCAAAAATCCAAATCGCCAAAAATCCAAATCGCCAAAAATCCAAATCGCCAAAAATCCAAATCGCCAAAAATCCAAATCGCCAAAAATCCAAATCGCCAAAAATCCAAATCGCCAAAAATCCAAATCGCCAAAAATCCAAATCGCCAAAAATCCAAATCGCCAAAAATCCAAATCGCCAAAAATCCAAATCGCCAAAATTGGCGATCGCCAAAAATCTAAATCGCCAAAAATCCAAATCGCCAAAAATCCAAATCGCCAAAAATCCAAATCGCCAAAAATCCAAATCGCCAAAATTGGCGATCGCCAAAAATCCAAATAGCCAAAAATCCAAGTCGCCAAAAATCCAAATCGCCAAAAATCCAAATCGCCAAAAATCCAAATCGCCAAAAATCCAAATCGCCAAAAATCCAAATCGCCAAAAATCCAAATCGCCAAAATTGGCGATCGCCAAAAATCTAAATCGCCAAAAATCCAAATCGCCAAAAATCCAAATCGCCAAAAATCCAAATCGCCAAAAATCCAAATCGCCAAAAATCCAAATCGCCAAAAATCCAAATCGCCAAAAATCCAAATCGCCAAAAATCCAAATCGCCAAAAATCCAAATCGCCAAAAATCCAAATCGCCAAAAATCCAAATCGCCAAAAATCCAAATCGCCAAAAATCCAAATCGCCAAAAATCCAAATCGCCAAAAATCCAAATCGCCAAAAATCCAAATCGCCAAAAATCCAAATCGCCAAAAATCCAAATCGCCAAAATTGGCGATCGCCAAAAATCTAAATCGCCAAAAATCCAAATCGCCAAAAATCCAAATCGCCAAAAATCCAAATCGCCAAAAATCCAAATCGCCAAAAATCCAAATCGCCAAAAATCCAAATCGCCAAAAATCCAAATCGCCAAAAATCCAAATCGCCAAAAATCCAAATCGCCAAAAATCCAAATCGCCAAAAATCCAAATCGCCAAAAATCCAAATCGCCAAAAATCCAAATCGCCAAAAATCCAAATCGCCAAAAATCCAAATCGCCAAAAATCCAAATCGCCAAAATTGGCGATCGCCAAAAATCCAAATCGCCAAAAATCCAAATCGCCCAAAATCCAAATCGCCAAAATTGGCGATCGCCAAAAATCCAAATCGCCAAAAATCCAAATCGCCAAAATTCCAAATCGCCAAAAATCCAAATCGCCAAAAATCCAAATCGGCAAAAATCCAAATCGCCAAAAATCCAAATCGCCAAAAATCCAAATCGCCAAAAATCCAAATCGCCAAAAATCCAAATCGCCAAAAATCCAAATCGCCAAAAATCCAAATCGCCAAAAATCCAAATCGCCAAAAATCCAAATCGCCAAAAATCCAAATCGCCAAAATTGGCGATCGCCAAAAATCCAAATCGCCAAAAATCCAAATCGCCAAAAATCCAAATCGCCAAAAATCCAAATCGCCAAAAATCCAAATCGCCAAAAATCCAAATCGCCAAAATTGGCGATCGCCAAAAATCCAAATCGCCAAAAATCCAAATCGCCAAAAATCCAAATCGCCAAAAATCCAAATCGCCAAAATTGGCGATCGCCAAAAATCCAAATCGCCAAAAATCCAAATCGCCAAAAATCCAAATCGCCAAAATTGGCGATCGCCAAAAATCCAAATCGCCAAAAATCCAAATCGCCAAAATTGGCGATCGCCAAAAATCCAAATCGCCAAAAATCCAAATCGCCAAAAATCCAAATCGCCAAAATTGGCGATCGCCAAAAATCCAAATCGCCAAAAATCCAAATCGCCAAAATTGGCGATCGCCAAAAATCCAAATCGCCAAAAATCCAAATCGCCAAAAATCCAAATCGCCAAAATTGGCGATCGCCAAAAATCCAAATCGCCAAAAATCCAAATCGCCAAAATTGGCGATCGCCAAAAATCCAAATCGCCAAAAATCCAAATCGCCAAAATTGGCGATCGCCAAAATTCCAAATCGGCAAAAATCCAAATCGCCAAAAATCCAAATCGCCAAAAATCCAAATCGCCAAAAATCCAAATCGCCAAAAATCCAAATCGCCAAAAATCCAAATCGCCAAAAATCCAAATCGCCAAAAATCCAAATCGCCAAAAATCCAAATCGCCAAAAATCCAAATCGCCAAAAATCCAAATCGCCAAAATTGGCGATCGCCAAAAATCCAAATCGCCAAAAATCCAAATCGCCAAAATTCCAAATCGCCAAAAATCCAAATCGCCAAAAATCCAAATCGGCAAAAATCCAAATCGCCAAAAATCCAAATCGCCAAAAATCCAAATCGCCAAAAATCCAAATCGCCAAAAATCCAAATCGCCAAAAATCCAAATCGCCAAAAATCCAAATCGCCAAAAATCCAAATCGCCAAAAATCCAAATCGCCAAAAATCCAAATCGCCAAAAATCCAAATCGCCAAAAATCCAAATCGCCAAAAATCCAAATCGCCAAAATTGGCGATCGCCAAAAATCCAAATCGCCAAAAATCCAAATCGCCCAAAATCCAAATCGCCAAAATTGGCGATCGCCAAAAATCCAAATCGCCAAAAATCCAAATCGCCAAAATTCCAAATCGCCAAAAATCCAAATCGCCAAAAATCCAAATCGGCAAAAATCCAAATCGCCAAAAATCCAAATCGCCAAAAATCCAAATCGCCAAAAATCCAAATCGCCAAAAATCCAAATCGCCAAAAATCCAAATCGCCAAAAATCCAAATCGCCAAAAATCCAAATCGCCAAAAATCCAAATCGCCAAAATTGGCGATCGCCAAAAATCCAAATCGCCAAAAATCCAAATCGCCAAAAATCCAAATCGCCAAAAATCCAAATCGCCAAAAATCCAAATCGCCAAAAATCCAAATCGCCAAAAATCCAAATCGCCAAAATTGGCGATCGCCAAAAATCCAAATCGCCAAAAATCCAAATCGCCAAAAATCCAAATCGCCAAAATTGGCGATCGCCAAAAATCCAAATCGCCAAAAATCCAAATCGCCAAAATTGGCGATCGCCAAAAATCCAAATCGCCAAAATTGGCGATCGCCAAAAATCCAAATCGCCAAAAATCCAAATCGCCAAAAATCCAAATCGCCAAAATTGGCGATCGCCAAAAATCCAAATCGCCAAAAATCCAAATCGCCAAAATTGGCGATCGCCAAAAATCCAAATCGCCAAAAATCCAAATCGCCAAAATTGGCGATCGCCAAAAATCCAAATCGCCAAAATTGGCGATCGCCAAAAATCCAAATCGCCAAAATTGGCGATCGCCAAAAATCCAAATCGCCAAAAATCCAAATCGCCAAAATTGGCGATCGCCAAAAATCCAAATCGCCAAAAATCCAAATCGCCAAAATTGGCGATCGCCAAAAATCCAAATCGCCAAAAATCCAAATCGCCAAAAATCCAAATCGCCAAAAATCCAAATCGCCAAAAATCCAAATCGCCAAAAATCCAAATCGCCAAAAATCCAAATCGCCAAAAATCCAAATCGCCAAAAATCCAAATCGCCAAAAATCCAAATCGCCAAAAATCCAAATCGCCAAAAATCCAAATCGCCAAAAATCCAAATCTCCAAAAATCCAAATCGCCAAAAATCCAAATCGCCAAAAATCCAAATCGCCAAAAATCCAAATCGCCAAAAATCCAAATCGCCAAAAATCCAAATCGCCAAAAATCCAAATCGCCAAAAATCCAAATCGCCAAAAATCCAAATCGCCAAAAATCCAAATCGCCAAAATTGGCGATCGCCAAAAATCCAAATCGCCAAAAATCCAAATCGCCAAAATTCCAAATCGCCAAAAATCCAAATCGCCAAAAATCCAAATCGGCAAAAATCCAAATCGCCAAAAATCCAAATCGCCAAAAATCCAAATCGCCAAAAATCCAAATCGCCAAAAATCCAAATCGCCAAAAATCCAAATCGCCAAAAATCCAAATCGCCAAAAATCCAAATCGCCAAAAATCCAAATCGCCAAAATTGGCGATCGCCAAAAATCCAAATCGCCAAAAATCCAAATCGCCAAAAATCCAAAATCGCCAAAAATCCAAATCGCCAAAAATCCAAATCGCCAAAAATCCAAATCGCCAAAAATCCAAATCGCCAAAAATCCAAATCGCCAAAAATCCAAATCGCCAAAAATCCAAATCGCCAAAAATCCAAATCGCCAAAAATCCAAATCGCCAAAAATCCAAATCGCCAAAAATCCAAATCGCCAAAAATCCAAATCGCCAAAAATCCAAATCGCCAAAATTGGCGATCGCCAAAAATCCAAATCGCCAAAAATCCAAATCGCCAAAAATCCAAATCGCCAAAATTGGCGATCGCCAAAAATCCAAATCGCCAAAAATCCAAATCGCCAAAATTCCAAATCGCCAAAAATCCAAATCGCCAAAAATCCAAATCGGCAAAAATCCAAATCGCCAAAAATCCAAATCGCCAAAAATCCAAATCGCCAAAAATCCAAATCGCCAAAAATCCAAATCGCCAAAAATCCAAATCGCCAAAAATCCAAATCGCCAAAAATCCAAATCGCCAAAAATCCAAATCGCCAAAATTGGCGATCGCCAAAAATCCAAATCGCCAAAAATCCAAATCGCCAAAAATCCAAAATCGCCAAAAATCCAAATCGCCAAAAATCCAAATCGCCAAAAATCCAAATCGCCAAAAATCCAAATCGCCAAAAATCCAAATCGCCAAAAATCCAAATCGCCAAAATTGGCGATCGCCAAAAATCCAAATCGCCAAAAATCCAAATCGCCAAAAATCCAAATCGCCAAAAATCCAAATCGCCAAAAATCCAAATCGCCAAAAATCCAAATCGCCAAAAATCCAAATCGCCAAAAATCCAAATCGCCAAAAATCCAAATCGCCAAAAATCCAAATCGCCAAAAATCCAAATCGCCAAAAATCCAAATCGCCAAAAATCCAAATCGCCAAAAATCCAAATCGCCAAAAATCCAAATCGCCAAAAATCCAAATCGCCAAAAATCCAAATCGCCAAAAATCCAAATCGCCAAAAATCCAAATCGCCAAAAATCCAAATCGCCAAAAATCCAAATCGCCAAAAATCCAAAATCGCCAAAAATCCAAATCGCCAAAAATCCAAATCGCCAAAAATCCAAATCGCCAAAAATCCAAATCGCCAAAAATCCAAATCGCCAAAAATCCAAATCGCCAAAATTGGCGATCGCCAAAAATCCAAATCGCCAAAAGTCCAAATCGCCAAAAATCCAAATCGCCAAAATTGGCGATCGCCAAAAATCCAAATCGCCAAAAATCCAAATCGCCAAAAATCCAAATCGCCAAAAATCCAAATCGCCAAAAATCCAAATCGCCAAAAATCCAAATCGCCAAAAATCCAAATCGCCAAAAATCCAAATCGCCAAAAATCCAAATCGCCAAAAATCCAAATCGCCAAAAATCCAAATCGCCAAAAATCCAAATCGCCAAAAATCCAAATCGCCAAAAATCCAAATCGCCAAAAATCCAAATCGCCAAAAATCCAAATCGCCAAAAATCCAAATCGCCAAAAATCCAAATCGCCAAAATTCCAAATCGCCAAAAATCCAAATCGCCAAAAATCCAAATCGCCAAAATTGGCGATCGCCAAAAATCCAAATCGCCAAAAATCCAGATCGCCAAAAATCCAAATCGCCAAAAATCCAAATCGCCAAAAATCCAAATCGCCAAAAATCCAAATCGCCAAAAATCCAAATCGCCAAAAATCCAAATCGCCAAAAATCCAAATCGCCAAAAATCCAAATCGCCAAAAATCCAAATCGCCAAAAATCCAAATCGCCAAAAATCCAAATCGCCAAAAATCCAAATCGCCAAAAATCCAAATCGCCAAAATTGGCGATCGCCAAAAATCCAAATCGCCAAAAATCCAAATCGCCAAAAATCCAAATCGCCAAAAATCCAAAATCGCCAAAAATCCAAATCGCCAAAAATCCAAATCGCCAAAAATCCAAATCGCCAAAAATCCAAATCGCCAAAAATCCAAATCGCCAAAAATCCAAATCGCCAAAATTGGCGATCGCCAAAAATCCAAATCGCCAAAAGTCCAAATCGCCAAAAATCCAAATCGCCAAAATTGGCGATCGCCAAAAATCCAAATCGCCAAAAATCCAAATCGCCAAAAATCCAAATCGCCAAAAATCCAAAATCGCCAAAAATCCAAATCGCCAAAAATCCAAATCGCCAAAAATCCAAATCGCCAAAAATCCAAATCGCCAAAAATCCAAATCGCCAAAAATCCAAATCGCCAAAAATCCAAATCGCCAAAAATCCAAATCGCCAAAAATCCAAATCGCCAAAAATCCAAATCGCCAAAAATCCAAATCGCCAAAAATCCAAATCGCCAAAAATCCAAATCGCCAAAAATCCAAATCGCCAAAAATCCAAATCGCCAAAAATCCAAATCGCCAAAAATCCAAATCGCCAAAATTCCAAATCGCCAAAAATCCAAATCGCCAAAAATCCAAATCGCCAAAATTGGCGATCGCCAAAAATCCAAATCGCCAAAAATCCAAATCGCCAAAAATCCAAATCGCCAAAAATCCAAATCGCCAAAATTGGCGATCGCCAAAAATCCAAATCGCCAAAAGTCCAAATCGCCAAAAATCCAAATCGCCAAAATTGGCGATCGCCAAAAATCCAAATCGCCAAAAATCCAAATCGCCAAAAATCCAAATCGCCAAAAATCCAAAATCGCCAAAAATCCAAATCGCCAAAAATCCAAATCGCCAAAAATCCAAATCGCCAAAAATCCAAATCGCCAAAAATCCAAATCGCCAAAAATCCAAATCGCCAAAAATCCAAATCGCCAAAAATCCAAATCGCCAAAAATCCAAATCGCCAAAAATCCAAATCGCCAAAAATCCAAATCGCCAAAAATCCAAATCGCCAAAAATCCAAATCGCCAAAAATCCAAATCGCCAAAAATCCAAATCGCCAAAAATCCAAATCGCCAAAAATCCAAATCGCCAAAATTCCAAATCGCCAAAAATCCAAATCGCCAAAAATCCAAATCGCCAAAATTGGCGATCGCCAAAAATCCAAATCGCCAAAAATCCAGATCGCCAAAAATCCAAATCGCCAAAAATCCAAATCGCCAAAAATCCAAATCGCCAAAAATCCAAATCGCCAAAAATCCAAATCGCCAAAAATCCAAATCGCCAAAAATCCAAATCGCCAAAAATCCAAATCGCCAAAAATCCAAATCGCCAAAAATCCAAATCGCCAAAAATCCAAATCGCCAAAAATCCAAATCGCCAAAAATCCAAATCGCCAAAATTGGCGATCGCCAAAAATCCAAATCGCCAAAAATCCAAATCGCCAAAATTGGCGATCGCCAAAAATCCAAATCGCCAAAAATCCAAATCGCCAAAAATCCAAATCGCCAAAAATCCAAATCGCCAAAAATCCAAATCGCCAAAAATCCAAATCGCC
Organism: Oscheius sp. DF5033; assembly: GCA_964036215.1. NCBI lineage: Eukaryota > Metazoa > Nematoda > Chromadorea > Rhabditida > Rhabditidae > Oscheius > Oscheius sp. DF5033. Next base: position 100,918 of record CAXIWN010000030.1, on the reverse strand, counting down.
AAAAATCCAAATCGCCAAAAATCCAAATCGCCAAAAATCCAAATCGCCAAAAATCCAAATCGCCAAAAATCCAAATCGCCAAAATTGGCGATCGCCAAAAATCCAAATCGCCAAAAATCCAAATCGCCAAAAATCCAAATCGCCAAAAATCCAAATCGCCAAAAATCCAAATCGCCAAAAATCCAAATCGCCAAAATTGGCGATCGCCAAAAATCCAAATCGCCAAAAATCCAAATCGCCAAAAATCCAAATCGCCAAAATTGGCGATCGCCAAAAATCCAAATCGCCAAAAATCCAAATCGCCAAAAATCCAAATCGCTAAAAATCCAAATCGCCAAAAATCCAAATCGCCAAAAATCCAAATCGCCAAAAATCCAAATCGCCAAAAATCCAAATCGCCAAAAATCCAAATCGCCAAAAATCCAAATCGCCAAAAATCCAAATCGCCAAAAATCCAAATCGCCAAAAATCCAAATCGCCAAAAATCCAAATCGCCAAAAATCCAAATCGCCAAAATTCCAAATCGCCAAAAATCCAAATCGCCAAAAATCCAAATCGCCAAAAATCCAAATCGCCAAAAATCCAAATCGCCAAAAATCCAAATCGCCAAAAATCCAAATCGCCAAAAATCCAAATCGCCAAAAATCCAAATCGCCAAAAATCGAAATCGCCAAAAATCGAAATCGCCAAAAATCCAAATCGCCAAAAATCCAAATCGCCAAAAATCCAAATCGCCAAAAATCCAAATCGCCAAAAATCCAAATCGCCAAAAATCCAAATCGCCAAAAATCCAAATCGCCAAAATTGGCGATCGCCAAAAATCCAAATCGCCAAAAATCCAAATCGCCAAAAATCCAAATCGCCAAAAATCCAAATCGCCAAAAATCCAAATCGCCAAAAATCCAAATCGCCAAAAATCCAAATCGCCAAAAATCCAAATCGCCAAAAATCCAAATCGCCAAAAATCCAAATCGCCAAAAATCCAAATCGCCAAAAATCCAAATCGCCAAAAATCCAAATCGCCAAAAATCCAAATCGCCAAAATTGGCGATCGCCAAAAATCCAAATCGCCAAAAATCCAAATCGCCAAAATTCCAAATCGCCAAAAATCCAAATCGCCAAAAATCCAAATCGCCAAAAAATCCAAATCGCCAAAAATCCAAATCGCCAAAAATCCAAATCGCCAAAAATCCAAATCGCCAAAATTCCAAATCGCCAAAAATCCAAATCGCCAAAAATCCAAATCGCCAAAAATCCAAATCGCCAAAAATCCAAATCGCCAAAATTGGCGATCGCCAAAAATCCAAATCGCCAAAAATCCAAATCGCCAAAAATCCAAATCGCCAAAAATCCAAATCGCCAAAAATCCAAATCGCCAAAAATCCAAATCGCCAAAAATCCAAATCGCCAAAAATCCAAATCGCCAAAATTGGCGATCGCCAAAAATCCAAATCGCCAAAAATCCAAATCGCCAAAAATCCAAATCGCCAAAAATCGAAATCGCCAAAAATCCAAATCGCCAAAAATCCAAATCGCCAAAAATCCAAATCGCCAAAAATCCAAATCGCCAAAAATCCAAATCGCCAAAAATCCAAATCGCCAAAAATCCAAATCGCCAAAAATCCAAATCGCCAAAAATCCAAATCGCCAAAAATCCAAATCGCCAAAAATCCAAATCGCCAAAATTCCAAATCGCCAAAAATCCAAATCGCCAAAAATCCAAATCGCCAAAAATCCAAATCGCCAAAATTGGCGATCGCCAAAAATCCAAATCGCCAAAAATCCAAATCGCCAAAAATCCAAATCGCCAAAAATCCAAATCGCCAAAAATCCAAATCGCCAAAAATCCAAATCGCCAAAAATCCAAATCGCCAAAAATCCAAATCGCCAAAATTGGCGATCGCCAAAAATCCAAATCGCCAAAAATCCAAATCGCCAAAAATCCAAATCGCCAAAAATCGAAATCGCCAAAAATCCAAATCGCCAAAAATCCAAATCGCCAAAAATCCAAATCGCCAAAAATCCAAATCGCCAAAAATCCAAATCGCCAAAAATCCAAATCGCCAAAAATCCAAATCGCCAAAAATCCAAATCGCCAAAAATCCAAATCGCCAAAAATCCAAATCGCCAAAAATCCAAATCGCCAAAATTCCAAATCGCCAAAAATCCAAATCGCCAAAAATCCAAATCGCCAAAAATCCAAATCGCCAAAAATCCAAATCGCCAAAAATCCAAATCGCCAAAATTGGCGATCGCCAAAAATCCAAATCGCCAAAAATCCAAATCGCCAAAAATCCAAATCGCCAAAAATCCAAATCGCCAAAAATCCAAATCGCCAAAAATCCAAATCGCCAAAATTCCAAATCGCCAAAAATCCAAATCGCCAAAAATCCAAATCGCCAAAAATCCAAATCGCCAAAAATCCAAATCGCCAAAAATCCAAATCGCCAAAATTGGCGATCGCCAAAAATCCAAATCGCCAAAAATCCAAATCGCCAAAAATCCAAATCGCCAAAAATCCAAATCGCCAAAAATCCAAATCGCCAAAAATCCAAATCGCCAAAAATCCAAATCGCCAAAAATCCAAATCGCCAAAAATCCAAATCGCCAAAAATCCAAATCGCCAAAAATCCAAATCGCCAAAAATCCAAATCGCCAAAAATCCAAATCGCCAAAAATCCAAATCGCCAAAATTGGCGATCGCCAAAAATCCAAATCGCCAAAAATCCAAATCGCCAAAAATCCAAATCGCCAAAATTGGCGATCGCCAAAAATCCAAATCGCCAAAAATCCAAATCGCCAAAAATCCAAATCGCCAAAAATCCAAATCGCCAAAATTGGCGATCGCCAAAAATCCAAATCGCCAAAAATCCAAATCGCCAAAATTCCAAATCGCCAAAAATCCAAATCGCCAAAAATCCAAATCGCCAAAAATCCAAATCGCCAAAAATCCAAATCGCCAAAAATCCAAATCGCCAAAAATCCAAATCGCCAAAAATCCAAATCGCCAAAAATCCAAATCGCCAAAAATCCAAATCGCCAAAAATCCAAATCGCCAAAAATCCAAATCGCCAAAAATCCAAATCGCCAAAATTGGCGATCGCCAAAAATCCAAATCGCCAAAAATCCAAATCGCCAAAATTCCAAATCGCCAAAAATCCAAATCGCCAAAAATCCAAATCGCCAAAAATCCAAATCGCCAAAAATCCAAATCGCCAAAAATCCAAATCGCCAAAAATCCAAATCGCCAAAAATCCAAATCTCCAAAAATCCAAATCGCCAAAAATCCAAATCGCCAAAAATCCAAATCGCCAAAAATCCAAATCGCCAAAAATCCAAATCGCCAAAAATCCAAATCGCCAAAATTGGCGATCGCCAAAAATCCAAATCGCCAAAAATCCAAATCGCCAAAAATCCAAATCGCCAAATTGGCGATCGCCAAAAATCCAAATCGCCAAAAATCCAAATCGGCAAAAATCCAAATCGCCAAAAATCCAAATCGCCAAAAATCCAAATCGCCAAAATTCCAAATCGCCAAAAATCCAAATCGCCAAAAATCCAAATCGCCAAAAATCCAAATCGCCAAAAATCCAAATCGCCAAAAATCCAAATCGCCAAAATTGGCGATCGCCAAAAATCCAAATCGCCAAAAATCCAAATCGCCAAAAATCCAAATCGCCAAAAATCCAAATCGCCAAAAATCCAAATCGCCAAAATTCCAAATCGCCAAAAATCCAAATCGCCAAAAATCCAAATCGCCAAAAATCCAAATCGCCAAAAATCCAAATCGCCAAAAATCCAAATCGCCAAAATTGGCGATCGCCAAAAATCCAAATCGCCAAAAATCCAAATCGCCAAAAATCCAAATCGCCAAAAATCCAAATCGCCAAAATTGGCTATCGCCAAAAATCCAAATCGCCAAAAATCCAAATCGCCAAAATTCCAAATCGCCAAAAATCCAAATCGCCAAAAATCCAAATCGCCAAAAATCCAAATCGCCAAAAATCCAAATCGCCAAAAATCCAAATCGCCAAAAATCCAAATCGCCAAAATTGGCGATCGCCAAAAATCCAAATCGCCAAAAATCCAAATCGCCAAAAATCCAAATCGCCAAATTGGCGATCGCCAAAAATCCAAATCGCCAAAAATCCAAATCGCCAAAAATCCAAATCGCCAAAAATCCAAATCGCCAAAAATCCAAATCGCCAAAAATCCAAATCGCCAAAAATCCAAATCGCCAAAATTGGCGATCGCCAAAAATCCAAATCGCCAAAAATCCAAATCGCCAAAAATCCAAATCGCCAAAAATCGAAATCGCCAAAAATCCAAATCGCCAAAAATCCAAATCGCCAAAAATCCAAATCGCCAAAAATCCAAATCGCCAAAAATCCAAATCGCCAAAAATCCAAATCGCCAAAAATCCAAATCGCCAAAAATCCAAATCGCCAAAAATCCAAATCGCCAAAAATCCAAATCGCCAAAAATCCAAATCGCCAAAATTCCAAATCGCCAAAAATCCAAATCGCCAAAAATCCAAATCGCCAAAAATCCAAATCGCCAAAAATCCAAATCGCCAAAAATCCAAATCGCCAAAATTGGCGATCGCCAAAAATCCAAATCGCCAAAAATCCAAATCGCCAAAAATCCAAATCGCCAAAAATCCAAATCGCCAAAAATCCAAATCGCCAAAAATCCAAATCGCCAAAAATCCAAATCGCCAAAATTCCAAATCGCCAAAAATCCAAATCGCCAAAATTGGCGATCGCCAAAAATCCAAATCGCCAAAAATCCAAATCGCCAAAAATCCAAATCGCCAAAAATCCAAATCGCCAAAAATCCAAATCGCCAAAAATCCAAATCGCCAAAAATCCAAATCGCCAAAAATCCAAATCGCCAAAAATCCAAATCGCCAAAAATCCAAATCGCCAAAAATCCAAATCGCCAAAAATCCAAATCGCCAAAAATCCAAATCGCCAAAAATCCAAATCGCCAAAAATCCAAATCGCCAAAAATCCAAATCGCCAAAATTCCAAATCGCCAAAAATCCAAATCGCCAAAAATCCAAATCGCCAAAAATCCAAATCGCCAAAAATCCAAATCGCCAAAAATCCAAATCGCCAAAATTGGCGATCGCCAAAAATCCAAATCGCCAAAAATCCAAATCGCCAAAAATCCAAATCGCCAAAAATCCAAATCGCCAAAATTGGCGATCGCCAAAAATCCAAATCGCCAAAAATCCAAATCGCCAAAATTCCAAATCGCCAAAAATCCAAATCGCCAAAAATCCAAATCGCCAAAAATCCAAATCGCCAAAAATCCAAATCGCCAAAAATCCAAATCGCCAAAAATCCAAATCGCCAAAATTGGCGATCGCCAAAAATCCAAATCGCCAAAAATCCAAATCGCCAAAAATCCAAATCGCCAAATTGGCGATCGCCAAAAATCCAAATCGCCAAAAATCCAAATCGCCAAAAATCCAAATCGCCAAAAATCCAAATCGCCAAAAATCCAAATCGCCAAAAATCCAAATCGCCAAAAATCCAAATCGCCAAAATTGGCGATCGCCAAAAATCCAAATCGCCAAAAATCCAAATCGCCAAAAATCCAAATCGCCAAAAATCGAAATCGCCAAAAATCCAAATCGCCAAAAATCCAAATCGCCAAAAATCCAAATCGCCAAAAATCCAAATCGCCAAAAATCCAAATCGCCAAAAATCCAAATCGCCAAAAATCCAAATCGCCAAAAATCCAAATCGCCAAAAATCCAAATCGCCAAAAATCCAAATCGCCAAAAATCCAAATCGCCAAAATTCCAAATCGCCAAAAATCCAAATCGCCAAAAATCCAAATCGCCAAAAATCCAAATCGCCAAAAATCCAAATCGCCAAAAATCCAAATCGCCAAAATTGGCGATCGCCAAAAATCCAAATCGCCAAAAATCCAAATCGCCAAAAATCCAAATCGCCAAAAATCCAAATCGCCAAAAATCCAAATCGCCAAAAATCCAAATCGCCAAAAATCCAAATCGCCAAAATTCCAAATCGCCAAAAATCCAAATCGCCAAAAATCCAAATCGCCAAAAATCCAAATCGCCAAAAATCCAAATCGCCAAAAATCCAAATCGCCAAAATTGGCGATCGCCAAAAATCCAAATCGCCAAAAATCCAAATCGCCAAAAATCCAAATCGCCAAAAATCCAAATCGCCAAAAATCCAAATCGCCAAAAATCCAAATCGCCAAAAATCCAAATCGCCAAAAATCCAAATCGCCAAAAATCCAAATCGCCAAAAATCCAAATCGCCAAAAATCCAAATCGCCAAAAATCCAAATCGCCAAAAATCCAAATCGCCAAAAATCCAAATCGCCAAAAATCCAAATCGCCAAAATTCCAAATCGCCAAAAATCCAAATCGCCAAAAATCCAAATCGCCAAAAATCCAAATCGCCAAAAATCCAAATCGCCAAAAATCCAAATCGCCAAAATTGGCGATCGCCAAAAATCCAAATCGCCAAAAATCCAAATCGCCAAAAATCCAAATCGCCAAAAATCCAAATCGCCAAAATTGGCGATCGCCAAAAATCCAAATCGCCAAAAATCCAAATCGCCAAAATTCCAAATCGCCAAAAATCCAAATCGCCAAAAATCCAAATCGCCAAAAATCCAAATCGCCAAAAATCCAAATCGCCAAAAATCCAAATCGCCAAAAATCCAAATCGCCAAAATTCCAAATCGCCAAAAATCCAAATCGCCAAAAATCCAAATCGCCAAAAATCCAAATCGCCAAAAATCCAAATCGCCAAAATTGGCGATCGCCAAAAATCCAAATCGCCAAAAATCCAAATCGCCAAAAATCCAAATCGCCAAAATTGGCGATCGCCAAAAATCCAAATCGCCAAAAATCCAAATCGCCAAAATTCCAAATCGCCAAAAATCCAAATCGCCAAAAATCCAAATCGCCAAAAATCCAAATCGCCAAAAATCCAAATCGCCAAAAATCCAAATCGCCAAAAATCCAAATCGCCAAAAATCCAAATCGCCAAAAATCCAAATCGCCAAAAATCCAAATCGCCAAAATTGGCGATCGCCAAAAATCCAAATCGCCAAAAATCCAAATCGCCAAAAATCCAAATCGCCAAATTGGCGATCGCCAAAAATCCAAATCGCCAAAAATCCAAATCGGCAAAAATCCAAATCGCCAAAAATCCAAATCGCCAAAAATCCAAATCGCCAAAATTCCAAATCGCCAAAAATCCAAATCGCCAAAAATCCAAATCGCCAAAAATCCAAATCGCCAAAAATCCAAATCGCCAAAAATCCAAATCGCCAAAATTGGCGATCGCCAAAAATCCAAATCGCCAAAAATCCAAATCGCCAAAAATCCAAATCGCCAAAAATCCAAATCGCCAAAAATCCAAATCGCCAAAAATCCAAATCGCCAAAAATCCAAATCGCCAAAAATCCAAATCGCCAAAAATCCAAATCGCCAAAAATCCAAATCGCCAAAAATCCAAATCGCCAAAAATCCAAATCGCCAAAAATCCAAATCGCCAAAAATCCAAATCGCCAAAAATCCAAATCGCCAAAAATCCAAATCGCCAAAATTCCAAATCGCCAAAAATCCAAATCGCCAAAAATCCAAATCGCCAAAAATCCAAATCGCCAAAAATCCAAATCGCCAAAAATCCAAATCGCCAAAATTGGCGATCGCCAAAAATCCAAATCGCCAAAAATCCAAATCGCCAAAAATCCAAATCGCCAAAAATCCAAATCGCCAAAATTGGCGATCGCCAAAAATCCAAATCGCCAAAAATCCAAATCGCCAAAATTCCAAATCGCCAAAAATCCAAATCGCCAAAAATCCAAATCGCCAAAAATCCAAATCGCCAAAAATCCAAATCGCCAAAAATCCAAATCGCCAAAAATCCAAATCGCCAAAATTGGCGATCGCCAAAAATCCAAATCGCCAAAAATCCAAATCGCCAAAAATCCAAATCGCCAAATTGGCGATCGCCAAAAATCCAAATCGCCAAAAATCCAAATCGGCAAAAATCCAAATCGCCAAAAATCCAAATCGCCAAAAATCCAAATCGCCAAAATTCCAAATCGCCAAAAATCCAAATCGCCAAAAATCCAAATCGCCAAAAATCCAAATCGCCAAAAATCCAAATCGCCAAAAATCCAAATCGCCAAAATTGGCGATCGCCAAAAATCCAAATCGCCAAAAATCCAAATCGCCAAAAATCCAAATCGCCAAAATTGGCGATCGCCAAAAATCCAAATCGCCAAAAATCCAAATCGCCAAAATTCCAAATCGCCAAAAATCCAAATCGCCAAAAATCCAAATCGCCAAAAATCCAAATCGCCAAAAATCCAAATCGCCAAAAATCCAAATCGCCAAAAATCCAAATCGCCAAAAATCCAAATCGCCAAAAATCCAAATCGCCAAAAATCCAAATCGCCAAAATTGGCGATCGCCAAAAATCCAAATCGCCAAAAATCCAAATCGCCAAAAATCCAAATCGCCAAATTGGCGATCGCCAAAAATCCAAATCGCCAAAAATCCAAATCGGCAAAAATCCAAATCGCCAAAAATCCAAATCGCCAAAAATCCAAATCGCCAAAATTCCAAATCGCCAAAAATCCAAATCGCCAAAAATCCAAATCGCCAAAAATCCAAATCGCCAAAAATCCAAATCGCCAAAAATCCAAATCGCCAAAATTGGCGATCGCCAAAAATCCAAATCGCCAAAAATCCAAATCGCCAAAAATCCAAATCGCCAAAAATCCAAATCGCCAAAAATCCAAATCGCCAAAAATCCAAATCGCCAAAAATCCAAATCGCCAAAAATCCAAATCGCCAAAAATCCAAATCGCCAAAAATCCAAATCGCCAAAAATCCAAATCGCCAAAAATCCAAATCGCCAAAAATCCAAATCGCCAAAAATCCAAATCGCCAAAAATCCAAATCGCCAAAAATCCAAATCGCCAAAATTCCAAATCGCCAAAAATCCAAATCGCCAAAAATCCAAATCGCCAAAAATCCAAATCGCCAAAAATCCAAATCGCCAAAAATCCAAATCGCCAAAATTGGCGATCGCCAAAAATCCAAATCGCCAAAAATCCAAATCGCCAAAAATCCAAATCGCCAAAAATCCAAATCGCCAAAATTGGCGATCGCCAAAAATCCAAATCGCCAAAAATCCAAATCGCCAAAATTCCAAATCGCCAAAAATCCAAATCGCCAAAAATCCAAATCGCCAAAAATCCAAATCGCCAAAAATCCAAATCGCCAAAAATCCAAATCGCCAAAAATCCAAATCGCCAAAATTGGCGATCGCCAAAAATCCAAATCGCCAAAAATCCAAATCGCCAAAAATCCAAATCGCCAAATTGGCGATCGCCAAAAATCCAAATCGCCAAAAATCCAAATCGGCAAAAATCCAAATCGCCAAAAATCCAAATCGCCAAAAATCCAAATCGCCAAAATTCCAAATCGCCAAAAATCCAAATCGCCAAAAATCCAAATCGCCAAAAATCCAAATCGCCAAAAATCCAAATCGCCAAAAATCCAAATCGCCAAAATTGGCGATCGCCAAAAATCCAAATCGCCAAAAATCCAAATCGCCAAAAATCCAAATCGCCAAAAATCCAAATCGCCAAAAATCCAAATCGCCAAAAATCCAAATCGCCAAAAATCCAAATCGCCAAAAATCCAAATCGCCAAAAATCCAAATCGCCAAAAATCCAAATCGCCAAAAATCCAAATCGCCAAAAATCCAAATCGCCAAAAATCCAAATCGCCAAAAATCCAAATCGCCAAAAATCCAAATCGCCAAAATTGGCGATCGCCAAAATTCCAAATCGCCAAAAATCCAAATCGCCAAAAATCCAAATCGCCAAAAATCCAAATCGCCAAAAATCCAAATCGCCAAAAATCCAAATCGCCAAAATTGGCGATCGCCAAAAATCCAAATCGCCAAAAATCCAAATCGCCAAAAATCCAAATCGCCAAAAATCCAAATCGCCAAAAATCCAAATCGCCAAAAATCCAAATCGCCAAAAATCCAAATCGCCAAAAATCCAAATCGCCAAAAATCCAAATCGCCAAAAATCCAAATCGCCAAAAATCCAAATTGCCAAAAATCCAAATCGCCAAAAATCCAAATCGCCAAAAATCCAAATCGCCAAAATTGGCGATCGCCAAAAATCCAAATCGCCAAAAATCCAAATCGCCAAAATTGGCGATCGCCAAAAATCCAAATCGCCAAAAATCCAAATCGCCAAAAATCCAAATCGCCAAAAATCCAAATCGCCAAAAATCCAAATCGCCAAAAATCCGAATCGCCAAAAATCCAAATCGCCAAAAATCCAAATCGCCAAAAATCCAAATCGCCAAAAATCCAAATCGCCAAAAATCCAAATCGCCAAAAATCCAAATCGCCAAAAATCCAAATCGCCAAAAATCCAAATCGCCAAAAATCCAAATCGCCAAAAATCCAAATCGCCAAAAATCCAAATCGCCAAAAATCCAAATCGCCAAAAATCCAAATCGCCAAAAATCCAAATCGCCAAAAATCCAAATCGCCAAAAATCCAAATCGCCAAAAATCCAAATCGCCAAAATTGGCGATCGCCAAAAATCCAAATCGCCAAAAATCCAAATCGCCAAAAATCCAAATCGCCAAAAATCCAAATCGCCAAAAATCCAAATCGCCAAAAATCCAAATCGCCAAAAATCCAAATCGCCAAAAATCCAAATCGCCAAAAATCCAAATCGCCAAAAATCCAAATCGCCAAAAATCCAAATCGCCAAAAATCCAAATCGCCAAAAATCCAAATCGCCAAAAATCCAAATCGCCAAAAATCCAAATCGCCAAAAATCCAAATCGCCAAAAATCCAAATCGCCAAAAATCCAAATCGCCAAAAATCCAAATCGCCAAAAATCCAAATCGCCAAAAATCCAAATCGCCAAAAATCCAAATCGCCAAAAATCCAAATCGCCAAAAATCCAAATCGCCAAAAATCCAAATCGCCAAAAATCCAAATCGCCAAAAATCCAAATCGCCAAAAATCCAAATCGCCAAAAATCCAAATCGCCAAAATTGGCGATCGCCAAAAATCCAAATCGCCAAAAATCCAAATCGCCAAAAATCCAAATCGCCAAAAATCCAAACAAATCGCCAAAAATCCAAATCGCCAAAAATCCAAATCGCCAAAAATCCAAATCGCCAAAAATCCAAATCGCCAAAAATCCAAATCGCCAAAATTGGCGATCGCCAAAAATCCAAATCGCCAAAAATCGAAATCGCCAAAAATCCAAATCGCCAAAAATCCAAATCGCCAAAAATTCAAATCGCCAAAAATCCAAATCGCCATAAATCCAAATCGCCAAAAATCCAAATCGCCAAAAATCCAAATCGCCAAAAATCCAAATCGCCAAAAATCCAAATCGCCAAAAATCCAAATCGCCAAAAATCCAAATCGCCAAAATTGGCGATCGCCAAAAATCCAAATCGCCAAAAATCCAAATCGCCAAAAATCCAAATCGCCAAAAATCCAAATCGCCAAAATTGGCGATCGCCAAAAATCCAAATCGCCAAAAATCCAAATCGCCAAAAATCCAAATCGCCAAAAATCCAAATCGCCAAAAATCCAAATCGCCAAAAATCCAAATCGCCAAAAATCCAAATCGCCAAAAATCCAAATCGCCAAAAATCCAAATCGCCAAAAATCCAAATCGCCAAAATTGGCGATCGCCAAAAATCCAAATCGCCAAAAATCCAAATCGCCAAAAATCCAAATCGCCAAAAATCGAAATCGCCAAAAATCCAAATCGCCAAAAATCCAAATCGCCAAAAATTCAAATCGCCAAAAATCCAAATCGCCATAAATCCAAATCGCCAAAAATCCAAATCGCCAAAAATCCAAATCGCCAAAAATCCAAATCGCCAAAAATCCAAATCGCCAAAAATCCAAATCGCCAAAAATCCAAATCGCCAAAAATCCAAATCGCCAAAATTGGCGATCGCCAAAAATCCAAATCGCCAAAAATCCAAATCGCCAAAAATCCAAATCGCCAGAAATCCAAATCGCCAAAAATCCAAATCGCCAAAAATCCAAATCGCCAAAAATCCAAATCGCCAAAAATCCAAATCGCCAAAAATCCAAATCGCCAAAAATCCAAATCGCCAAAAATCCAAATCGCCAAAAATCCAAATCGCCAAAAATCCAAATCGCCAAAAATCCAAATCGCCAAAATTGGCGATCGCCAAAAATCCAAATCGCCAAAAATCCAAATCGCCATAAATCCAAATCGCCAAAAATCCAAATCGCCAAAAATCCAAATCGCCAAAAATCCAAATCGCCAAAAATCCAAATCGCCAAAAATCCAAATCGCCAAAAATCCAAATCGCCAAAAATCCAAATCGCCAAAAATCCAAATCGCCAAAATTGGCGATCGCCAAAAATCCAAATCGCCAAAAATCCAAATCGCCAAAAATCCAAATCGCCAAAAATCCAAATCGCCAAAATTGGCGATCGCCAAAAATCCAAACCGCCAAAAATCCAAATCGCCAGAAATCCAAATCGCCAAAAATCCAAATCGCCAAAAATCCAAATCGCCAAAAATCCAAATCGCCAAAAATCCAAATCGCCAAAAATCCAAATCGCCAAAAATCCAAATCGCCAAAAATCCAAATCGCCAAAAATCCAAATCGCCAAAAATCCAAATCGCCAAAAATCCAAATCGCCAAAAATCCAAATCGCCAAAAATCCAAATCGCCAAAAATCCAAATCGCCAAAATTGGCGATCGCCAAAAATCCAAATCGCCAAAAATCCAAATCGCCAAAAATCCAAATCGCCAAAAATCGAAATCGCCAAAAATCCAAATCGCCAAAAATCCAAATCGCCAAAAATCCAAATCGCCAAAAATCCAAATCGCCAAAAATCCAAATCGCCAAAAATCCAAATCGCCAAAAATCCAAATCGCCAAAAATCCAAATCGCCAAAAATCCAAATCGCCAAAAATCCAAATCGCCAAAATTGGCGATCGCCAAAAATCCAAATCGCCAAAAATCCAAATCGCCAAAAATCCAAATCGCCAAAAATCCAAATCGCCAAAATTGGCGATCGCCAAAAATCCAAATCGCCAAAAATCCAAATCGCCAAAAATCCAAATCGCCAAAAATCCAAATCGCCAAAAATCCAAATCGCCAAAAATCCAAATCGCCAAAAATCCAAATCGCCAAAATTGGCGATCGCCAAAAATCCAAATCGCCAAAAATCCAAATCGCCAAAAATCCAAATCGCCAAAAATCCAAATCGCCAAAAATCCAAATCGCCAAAAATCCAAATCGCCAAAAATCCAAATCGCCAAAAATCCAAATCGCCAAAAATCCAAATCGCCAAAAATCCAAATCGCCAAAAATCCAAATCGCCAAAAATCCAAATCGCCAAAAATCCAAATCGCCAAAAATCCAAATCGCCAAAAATCCAAATCGCCAAAAATCCAAATCGCCAAAAATCCAAATCGCCAAAAATCCAAATCGCCAAAAATCGAAATCGCCAAAAATCCAAATCGCCAAAAATCCAAATCGCCAAAAATCCAAATCGCCAAAAATCCAAATCGCCAAAAATCCAAATCGCCAAAAATCCAAATCGCCAAAATTGGCGATCGCCAAAAATCCAAATCGCCAAAAATCCAAATCGCCAAAAATCCAAATCGCCAAAAATCCAAATCGCCAAAAATCCAAATCGCCAAAAATCCAAATCGCCAAAAATCCAAATCGCCAAAATTGGCGATCGCCAAAAATCCAAATCGCCAAAAATCCAAATCGCCAGAAATCCAAATCGCCAAAAATCCAAATCGCCAAAAATCCAAATCGCCAAAAATCCAAATCGCCAAAAATCCAAATCGCCAAAAATCCAAATCGCCAAAAATCCAAATCGCCAAAAATCCAAATCGCCAAAAATCCAAATCGCCAAAAATCCAAATCGCCAAAATTGGCGATCGCCAAAAATCCAAATCGCCAAAAATCCAAATCGCCAAAAATCCAAATCGCCAAAAATCCAAATCGCCAAAAATCCAAATCGCCAAAAATCCAAATCGCCAAAAATCCAAATCGCCAAAAATCCAAATCGCCAAAAATCCAAATCGCCAAAAATCCAAATCGCCAAAAATCCAAATCGCCAAAAATCCAAATCGCCAAAAATCCAAATCGCCAAAAATCCAAATCGCCAAAAATCCAAATCGCCAAAAATCCAAATCGCCAAAAATCCAAATCGCCAAAAATCCAAATCGCCAAAAATCCAAATCGCCAAAATTGGCGATCGCCAAAAATCCAAATCGCCAAAAATCCAAATCGCCAAAAATCCAAATCGCCAAAAATCCAAATCGCCAAAAATCCAAATCGCCAAAAATCCAAATCGCCAAAAATCCAAATCGCCAAAAATCCAAATCGCCAAAAATCCAAATCGCCAAAAATCCAAATCGCCAAAAATCCAAATCGCCAAAATTCCAAATCGCCAAAAATCCAAATCGCCAAAAATCCAAATCGCCAAAAATCCAAATCGCCAAAAATCCAAATCGCCAAAAATCCAAATCGCCAAAAATCCAAATCGCCAAAAATCCAAATCGCCAAAAATCCAAATCGCCAAAAATCCAAATCGCCAAAAATCCAAATCGCCAAAATTGGCGATCGCCAAAAATCCAAATCGCCAAAATTGGCGATCGCCAAAATTCCAAATCGCCAAAAATCCAAATCGCCAAAAATCCAAATCGCCAAAAATCCAAATCGCCAAAAATCCAAATCGCCAAAAATCCAAATCGCCAAAAATCCAAATCGCCAAAATTGGCGATCGCCAAAAATCCAAATCGCCAAAATTGGCGATCGCCAAAATTCCAAATCGCCAAAAATCCAAATCGCCAAAAATCCAAATCGCCAAAAATCCAAATCGCCAAAAATCCAAATCGCCAAAAATCCAAATCGCCAAAAATCCAAATCGCCAAAAATCCAAATCGCCAAAAATCCAAATCGCCAAAAATCCAAATCGCCAAAAATCCAAATCGCCAAAAATCCAAATCGCCAAAATTGGCGATCGCCAAAATTCCAAATCGCCAAAAATCCAAATCGCCAAAAATCCAAATCGCCAAAAATCCAAATCGCCAAAAATCCAAATCGCCAAAAATCCAAATCGCCAAAAATCCAAATCGCCAAAAATCCAAATCGCCAAAAATCCAAATCGCCAAAAATCCAAATCGCCAAAAATCCAAATCGCCAAAATTGGCGATCGCCAAAAATCCAAACCGCCAAAAATCCAAATCGCCAAAAATCCAAATCGCCAAAAATCCAAATCGCCAAAAATCGAAATCGCCAGAAATCCAAATCGCCAAAAATCCAAATCGCCAAAAATCCAAATCGCCAAAAATCCAAATCGCCAAAAATCCAAATCGCCAAAAATCCAAATCGCCAAAAATCCAAATCGCCAAAAATCCAAATCGCCAAAAATCCAAATCGCCAAAAATCCAAATCGCCAAAATTGGCGATCGCCAAAAATCCAAATCGCCAAAAATCCAAATCGCCAAAAATCCAAATCGCCAAAAATCCAAATCGCCAAAATTGGCGATCGCCAAAAATCCAAATCGCCAAAAATCCAAATCGCCAAAATTGGCGATCGCCAAAAATCCAAATCGCCAAAAATCCAAATCGCCAAAATTCCAAATCGCCAAAAATCCAAATCGCCAAAAATCCAAATCGCCAAAAATCCAAATCGCCAAAAATCCAAATCGCCAAAAATCCAAATCGCCAAAAATCCAAATCGCCAAATTCCAAATCGCCAAAAATCCAAATCGCCAAAAATCCAAATCGCCAAAAATCCAAATCGCCAAAAATCCAAATCGCCAAAAATCCAAATCGCCAAAATTGGCGATCGCCAAAAATCCAAATCGCCAAAAATCCAAATCGCCAAAAATCCAAATCGCCAAAAATCCAAATCGCCAAAAATCCAAATCGCCAAAAATCCAAATCGCCAAAATTCCAAATCGCCAAAAATCCAAATCGCCAAAAATCCAAATCGCCAAAAATCCAAATCGCCAAAAATCCAAATCGCCAAAAATCCAAATCGCCAAAAATCCAAATCGCCAAAAATCCAAATCGCCAAAAATCCAAATCGCCAAAAATCCAAATCGCCAAAAATCCAAATCGCCAAAAATCCAAATCGCCAAAAATCCAAATCGCCAAAAATCCAAATCGCCAAAAATCCAAATCGCCAAAAATCCAAATCGCCAAAAATCCAAATCGCCAAAAATCCAAATCGCCAAAAATCCAAATCGCCAAAAATCCAAATCGCCAAAAATCCAAATCGCCAAAATTGGCGATCGCCAAAAATCCAAATCGCCAAAAATCCAAATCGCCAAAAATCCAAATCGCCAAAATTCCAAATCGCCAAAAATCCAAATCGCCAAAAATCCAAATCGCCAAAAATCCAAATCGCCAAAATTGGCGATCGCCAAAAATCCAAATCGCCAAAAATCCAAATCGCCAAAAATCCAAATCGCCAAAATTGGCGATCGCCAAAAATCCAAATCGCCAAAAATCCAAATCGCCAAAAATCCAAATCGCCAAAATTCCAAATCGCCAAAAATCCAAATCGCCAAAAATCCAAATCGCCAAAAATCCAAATCGCCAAAAATCCAAATCGCCAAAAATCCAAATCGCCAAAAATCCAAATCGCCAAAAATCCAAATCGCCAAAAATCCAAATCGCCAAAAATCCAAATCGCCAAAATTCCAAATCGCCAAAAATCCAAATCGCCAAAAATCCAAATCGCCAAAAATCCAAATCGCCAAAAATCCAAATCGCCAAAAATCCAAATCGCCAAAAATCCAAATCGCCAAAAATCCAAATCGCCAAAAATCCAAATCGCCAAAATTGGCGATCGCCAAAAATCCAAATCGCCAAAAATCCAAATCGCCAAAAATCCAAATCGCCAAAATTGGCGATCGCCAAAAATCCAAATCGCCAAAAATCCAAATCGCCAAAAATCCAAATCGCCAAAAATCCAAATAGCCAAAAATCCAAATCGCCAAAAATCCAAATCGCCAAAAATCCAAATCGCCAAAAATCCAAATCGCCAAAAATCCAAATCGCCAAAAATCCAAATCGCCAAAAATCCAAATCGCCAAAAATCCAAATCGCCAAAAATCCAAATCGCCAAAAATCCAAATCGCCAAAAATCCAAATCGCCAAAAATCCAAATCGCCAAAAATCCAAATCGCCAAAAATCCAAATCGCCAAAAATCCAAATCGCCAAAAATCCAAATCGCCAAAAATCCAAATCGCCAAAAATCCAAATCGCCAAAAATCCAAATCGCCAAAAATCCAAATCGCCAAAAATCCAAATCGCCAAAAATCCAAATCGCCAAAAATCCAAATCGCCAAAATTGGCGATCGCCAAAAATCCAAATCGCCAAAAATCCAAATCGCCAAAAATCCAAATCGCCAAAAATCCAAATCGCCAAAAATCCAAATCGCCAAAATTGGCGATCGCCAAAAATCCAAATCGCCAAAAATCCAAATCGCCAGAAATCCAAATCGCCAAAAATCCAAATCGCCAAAAATCCAAATCGCCAAAAAATCCAAATCGCCAAAAATCCAAATCGCCAAAAATCCAAATCGCCAAAAATCCAAATCGCCAAAAATCCAAATCGCCAAAAATCCAAATCGCCAAAAATCCAAATCGCCAAAAATCCAAATCGCCAAAAATCCAAATCGCCAAAAATCCAAATCGCCAAAAATCCAAATCGCCGAAAAAATCCAAATCGCCAAAAATCCAAATCGCCAAAAATCCAAATCGCCAAAAATCCAAATCGCCAAAAATCCAAATCGCCAAAAATCCAAATCGCCAAAAATCCAAATCGCCAAAAATCCAAATCGCCAAAAATCCAAATCGCCAAAAATCCAAATCGCCAAAATTGGCGATCGCCAAAATTCCAAATCGCCAAAAATCCAAATCGCCAAAAATCCAAATCGCCAAAAATCCAAATCGCCCAAAAATCCAAATCGCCAAAAATCCAAATCGCCAAAAATCCAAATCGCCAAAATTGGCGATCGCCAAAAATCCAAATCGCCAAAAATCCAAATCGCCAAAAATCCAAATCGCCAAAAATCCAAATCGCCAAAAATCCAAATCGCCAAAAATCCAAATCGCCAAAAATCCAAATCGCCAAAAATCCAAATCGCCAAAAATCCAAATCGCCAAAAATCCAAATCGCCAAAAATCCAAATCGCCAAAAATCCAAATCGCCAAAAATCCAAATCGCCAAAAATCCAAATCGCCAAAATTGGCGATCGCCAAAAATCCAAATCGCCAAAAATCCAAATCGCCAAAAATCCAAATCGCCAAAAATCCAAATCGCCAAAAATCCAAATCGCCAAAATTGGCGATCGCCAAAAATCCAAATCGCCAAAAATCCAAATCGCCAGAAATCCAAATCGCCAAAAATCCAAATCGCCAAAAATCCAAATCGCCAAAAATCCAAATCGCCAAAAATCCAAATCGCCAAAAATCCAAATCGCCAAAAATCCAAATCGCCAAAAATCCAAATCGCCAAAAATCCAAATCGCCAAAAATCCAAATCGCCAAAAATCCAAATCGCCAAAAATCCAAATCGCCAAAAATCCAAATCGCCAAAATTGGCGATCGCCAAAAATCCAAATCGCCAAAAATCCAAATCGCCAAAAATGCAAATCGCCAAAAATCCAAATCGCCAAAAATCCAAATCGCCAAAATTGGCGATCGCCAAAAATCCAAATCGCCAAAAATCCAAATCGCCAAAAATCCAAATCGCCAAAAATGCAAATCGCCAAAAATCCAAATCGCCAAAAATCCAAATCGCCAAAATTGGCGATCGCCAAAAATCCAAATCGCCAAAAATCCAAATCGCCAAAAATCCAAATCGCCAAAAATCCAAATCGCCAAAAATCCAAATCGCCAAAAATCCAAATCGCCAAATATCCAAATCGCCAAAAATCCAAATCGCCAAAAATCCAAATCGCCAAAAATCCAAATCGCCAAAAATCCAAATCGCCAAAAATCCAAATCGCCAAAAAATCCAAATCGCCAAAAATCCAAATCGCCAAAAATCCAAATCGCCAAAATTGGCGAACGCCAAAAATCCAAAATCGCCAAAAATCCAAATCGCCAAAAATCCAAATCGCCAAAAATCCAAATCGCCAAAAATCCAAATCGCCAAAAATCCAAATCGCCAAAAATCCAAATCGCCAAAAATCCAAATCGCCAAAAATCCAAATCGCCAAAAATCCAAATCGCCAAAAATCCAAATCGCCAAAAATCCAAATCGCCAAAAATCCAAATCGCCAAAATTGGCGATCGCCAAAAATCCAAATCGCCAAAAATCCAAATCGCCAAAAATGCAAATCGCCAAAAATCCAAATCGCCAAAAATCCAAATCGCCAAAATTGGCGATCGCCAAAAATCCAAATCGCCAAAAATCCAAATCGCCAAAAATCCAAATCGCCAAAAATGCAAATCGCCAAAAATCCAAATCGCCAAAAATCCAAATCGCCAAAAATTGGCGATCGCCAAAAATCCAAATCGCCAAAAATCCAAATCGCCAAAAATCCAAATCGCCAAAAATCCAAATCGCCAAAAATCCAAATCGCCAAAAATCCAAATCGCCAAATATCCAAATCGCCAAAAATCCAAATCGCCAAAAATCCAAATCGCCAAAAATCCAAATCGCCAAAAATCCAAATCGCCAAAAATCCAAATCGCCAAAAATCCAAATCGCCAAAAATCCAAATCGCCAAAAATCCAAATCGCCAAAATTGGCGATCGCCAAAAATCCAAATCGCCAAAAATCCAAATCGCCAAAAATCCAAATCGCCAAAAATCCAAATCGCCAAAATTGGCGATCGCCAAAAATCCAAATCGCCAAAAATCCAAATCGCCAAAAATCCAAATCGCCAAAAATCCAAATCGCCAAAAATCCAAATCGCCAAAAATCCAAATCGCCAAAAATCCAAATCGCCAAAAATCCAAATCGCCAAAAATCCAAATCGCCAAAAATCCAAATCGCCAAAAATCCAAATCGCCAAAAATCCAAATCGCCAAAAATCCAAATCGCCAAAAATCCAAATCGCCAAAAATCCAAATCGCCAAAATTGGCGATCGCCAAAAATCCAAATCGCCAAAAATCCAAATCGCCAAAAATGCAAATCGCCAAAAATCCAAATCGCCAAAAATCCAAATCGCCAAAATTGGCGATCGCCAAAAATCCAAATCGCCAAAAATCCAAATCGCCAAAAATCCAAATCGCCAAAAATGCAAATCGCCAAAAATCCAAATCGCCAAAAATCCAAATCGCCAAAATTGGCGATCGCCAAAAATCCAAATCGCCAAAAATCCAAATCGCCAAAAATCCAAATCGCCAAAAATCCAAATCGCCAAAATTGGCGATCGCCAAAAATCCAAATCGCCAAAATTGGCGATCGCCAAAAATCCAAATCGCCAAAAATCCAAATCGCCAAAAATCCAAATCGCCAAAAATCCAAATCGCCAAAAATCCAAATCGCCAAAAATCCAAATCGCCAAAAATCCAAATCGCCAAAATTGGCGATCGCCAAAAATCCAAATCGCCAAAAATCCAAATCGCCAAAAATCCAAATCGCCAAAATTGGCGATCGCCAAAAATCCAAATCGCCAAAAATCCAAATCGCCAAAAATCCAAATCGCCAAAATTGGCGATCGCCAAAAATCCAAATCGCCAAAAATCCAAATCGCCAAAAATCCAAATCGCCAAAAATCCAAATCGCCAAAAATCCAAATCGCCAAAAATCCAAATCGCCAAAAATCCAAATCGCCAAAAATCCAAATCGCCAAAATTGGCGATCGCCAAAAATCCAAATCGCCAAAAATCCAAATCGCCAAAAATCCAAATCGCCAAAATTGGCGATCGCCAAAAATCCAAATCGCCAAAAATCCAAATCGCCAAAAATCCAAATCGCCAAAAATCCAAATCGCCAAAAATCCAAATCGCCAAAAATCCAAATCGCCAAAAATCCAAATCGCCAAAAATCCAAATCGCCAAAAATCCAAATCGCCAAAATTCCAAATCGCCAAAAATCCAATCGCCAAAAATCCAAATCGCCAAAAATCCAAATCGCCAAAAATCCAAATCGCCAAAAATCCAAATCGCCAAAATTGGCGATCGCCAAAAATCCAAATCGCCAAAAATCCAAATCGCCAAAAATCCAAATCGCCAAAATTGGCGATCGCCAAAAATCCAAATCGCCAAAAATCCAAATCGCCAAAATTGGCGATCGCCAAAAATCCAAATCGCCAAAAATCCAAATCGCCAAAAATCCAAATCGCCAAAAATCCAAATCGCCAAAAATCCAAATCGCCAAAAATCCAAATCGCCAAAAATCCAAATCGCCAAAAATCCAAATCGCCAAAAATCCAAATCGCCAAAAATCCAAATCGCCAAAATTGGCGATCGCCAAAAATCCAAATCGCCAAAAATCCAAATCGCCAAAATTGGCGATCGCCAAAAATCCAAATCGCCAAAAATCCAAATCGCCAAAAATCCAAATCGCCAAAAATCCAAATCGCCAAAAATCCAAATCGCCAAAAATCCGAATCGCCAAAAATCCAAATCGCCAAAAATCCAAATCGCCAAAAATCCAAATCGCCAAAAATCCAAATCGCCAAAAATCCAAATCGCCAAAAATCCAAATCGCCAAAAATCCAAATCGCCAAAAATCCAAATCGCCAAAAATCCAAATCGCCAAAAATCCAAATCGCCAAAAATCCAAATCGCCAAAAATCCAAATCGCCAAAAATCCAAATCGCCAAAAATCCAAATCGCCAAAAATCCAAATCGCCAAAAATCCAAATCGCCAAAATTGGCGATCGCCAAAAATCCAAATCGCCAAAAATCCAAATCGCCA
Organism: Oscheius sp. DF5033; assembly: GCA_964036215.1. Classification (NCBI taxonomy): domain Eukaryota; kingdom Metazoa; phylum Nematoda; class Chromadorea; order Rhabditida; family Rhabditidae; genus Oscheius; species Oscheius sp. DF5033. Next base: position 78,946 of record CAXIWN010000030.1, on the reverse strand, counting down.
AAAATCCAAATCGCCAAAAATCCAAATCGCCAAAATTGGCGATCGCCAAAAATCCAAATCGCCAAAAATCCAAATCGCCAAAATTGGCGATCGCCAAAAATCCAAATCGCCAAAAATCCAAATCGCCAAAAATCCAAATCGCCAAAATTGGCGATCGCCAAAAATCCAAATCGCCAAAAATCCAAATCGCCAAAAATCCAAATCGCCAAAAATCCAAATCGCCAAAAATCCAAATCGCCAAAAATCCAAATCGCCAAAAATCCAAATCGCCAAAAATCCAAATCGCCAAAAATCCGAATCGCCAAAAATCCAAATCGCCAAAAATCCAAATCGCCAAAAATCCAAATCGCCAAAATCCAAATCGCCAAAAATCCAAATCGCCAAAAATCCAAATCGCCAAAAATCCAAATCGCCAAAAATCCAAATCGCCAAAAATCCAAATCGCCAAAAATCCAAATCGCCAAAAATCCAAATCGCCAAAAATCCAAATCGCCAAAAATCCAAATCGCCAAAAATCCAAATCGCCAAAAATCCAAATCGCCAAAAATCCAAATCGCCAAAATTGGCGATCGCCAAAAATCCAAATCGCCAAAAATCCAAATCGCCAAAAATCCAAATCGCCAAAAATCCAAATCGCCAAAATTGGCGATCGCCAAAAATCCAAATCGCCAAAAATCCAAATCGCCAAAATTGGCGATCGCCAAAAATCCAAATCGCCAAAAATCCAAATCGCCAAAAATCCAAATCGCCAAAATTGGCGATCGCCAAAAATCCAAATCGCCAAAAATCCAAATCGCCAAAATTGGCGATCGCCAAAAATCCAAATCGCCAAAAATCCAAATCGCCAAAAATCCAAATCGCCAAAAATCCAAATCGCCAAAAATCCAAATCGCCAAAAATCCAAGTCGCCAAAAATCCAAATCGCCAAAAATCCAAATCGCCAAAAATCCAAATCGCCAAAAATCCAAATCGCCAAAAATCCAAATCGCCAAAAATCCAAGTCGCCAAAATTGGCGATCGCCAAAAATCCAAATCGCCAAAAATCCAAATCGCCAAAATTCCAAATCGCCAAAAATCCAAATCGCCAAAAATCCAAATCGCCAAAATTGGCGATCGCCAAAAATCCAAATCGCCAAAAATCCAAATCGCCAAAAATCCAAATCGCGAAAATTGGCGATCGCCAAAAATCCAAATCGCCAAAATTCCAAATCGCCAAAATTCCAAATCGCCAAAAATCCAAATCGCCAAAAATCCAAATCGCCAAAAATCCAAATCGCCAAAAATCCAAATCGCCAAAAATCCAAATCGCCAAAAATCCAAATCGCCAAAAATCCAAGTCGCCAAAATTGGCGATCGCCAAAAATCCAAATCGCCAAAAATCCAAATCGCCAAAAATCCAAATCGCCAAAATTGGCGATCGCCAAAAATCCAAATCGCCAAAAATCCAAATCGCCAAAATTGGCGATCGCCAAAAATCCAAATCGCCAAAAATCCAAATCGACAAAAATCCAAATCGCCAAAAATCCAAATCGCCCAAAATCCAAATCGCCAAAAATCCAAATCGCCAAAAATGCAAATCGCCAAAAATCCAAATCGCCAAAAATCCAAATCGCCAAAAATCCAAGTCGCCAAAAATCCAAATCGCCAAAAATCCAAATCGCCAAAAATCCAAATCGCCAAAAATCCAAATCGCCAAAAATCCAAATCGCCAAAAATCCAAATCGCCAAAAATCCAAATCGCCAAAATTGGCGATCGCCAAAAATCCAAATCGCCAAAAATCCAAATCGCCAAAATTGGCGATCGCCAAAAATCCAAATCGCCAAAAATCCAAATCGCCAAAAATACAAATCGCCAAAAATCCAAATCGCCAAAATTGGCGATCGCCAAAAATCCAAATCGCCAAAAATCCAAATCGCCAAAAATCCAAATCGCCAAAAATCCAAATCGCCAAAAATCCAAATCGCCAAAATTGGCGATCGCCAAAAATCCAAATCGCCAAAAATCCAAATCGCCAAAATTGGCGATCGCCAAAAATCCAAATCGCCAAAAATCCAAATCGCCAAAATTGGCGATCGCCAAAAATCCAAATCGCCAAAAATCCAAATCGCCAAAATTGGCGATCGCCAAAAATCCAAATCGCCAAAAATCCAAATCGCCAAAATTGGCGATCGCCAAAAATCCAAATCGCCAAAATTGGCGATCGCCAAAAATCCAAATCGCCAAAAATCCAAATCGCCAAAAATCCAAATCGCCAAAATTGGCGATCGCCAAAAATCCAAATCGCCAAAAATCCAAATCGCCAAAATTGGCGATCGCCAAAAATCCAAATCGCCAAAAATCCAAATCGCCAAAATTGGCGATCGCCAAAAATCCAAATCGCCAAAATTGGCGATCGCCAAAAATCCAAATCGCCAAAATTGGCGATCGCCAAAAATCCAAATCGCCAAAAATCCAAATCGCCAAAAATCCAAATCGCCAAAAATCCAAATCGCCAAAATTGGCGATCGCCAAAAATCCAAATCGCCAAAAATCCAAATCGCCAAAAATCCAAATCGCCAAAAGTCCAAATCGCCAAAATTGGCGATCGCCAAAAATCCAAATCGCCAAAAATCCAAATCGCCAAAATTGGCGATCGCCAAAAATCCAAATCGCCAAAATTGGCGATCGCCAAAAATCCAAATCGCCAAAAATCCAAATCGCCAAAAATCCAAATCGCCAAAAATCCAAATCGCCAAAATTGGCGATCGCCAAAAATCCAAATCGCCAAAAATCCAAATCGCCAAAATTGGCGATCGCCAAAAATCCAAATCGCCAAAAATCCAAATCGCCAAAATTGGCGATCGCCAAAAGTCCAAATCGCCAAAATTGGCGATCGCCAAAAATCCAAATCGCCAAAAATCCAAATCGCCAAAATTGGCGATCGCCAAAAGTCCAAATCGCCAAAATTGGCGATCGCCAAAAGTCCAAATCGCCAAAATTGGCGATCGCCAAAAATCCAAATCGCCAAAAATCCAAATCGCCAAAATTGGCGATCGCCAAAAGTCCAAATCGCCAAAATTGGCGATCGCCAAAAATCCAAATCGCCAAAAATCCAAATCGCCAAAATTGGCGATCGCCAAAAATCCAAATCGCCAAAATTGGCGATCGCCAAAAATCCAAATCGCCAAAAATCCAAATCGCCAAAATTGGCGATCGCCAAAAATCCAAATCGCCAAAAATCCAAATCGCCAAAATTGGCGATCGCCAAAAGTCCAAATCGCCAAAAATCCAAATCGCCAAAATTGGCGATCGCCAAAAATCCAAATCGCCAAAAATCCAAATCGCCAAAATTGGCGATCGCCAAAAATCCAAATCGCCAAAAATCCAAATCGCGAAAATTGGCGATCGCCAAAAATCCAAATCGCCAAAAATCCAAATCGCCAAAATTCCAAATCGCCAAAAATCCAAATTGCCAAAAATCCAAATCGCCAAAAATCCAAATCGCCAAAAATCCAAATCGCCAAAAATCCAAATCGCCAAAAATCCAAATCGCCAAAAATCCAAGTCGCCAAAATTGGCGATCGCCAAAAATCCAAATCGCCAAAAATCCAAATCGCCAAAAATCCAAATCGCCAAAATTGGCGATCGCCAAAAATCCAAATCGCCAAAAATCCAAATCGCCAAAATTGGCGATCGCCAAAAATCCAAATCGCCAAAAATCCAAATCGACAAAAATCCAAATCGCCAAAAATCCAAATCGCCCAAAATCCAAATCGCCAAAAATCCAAATCGCCAAAAATGCAAATCGCCAAAAATCCAAATCGCCAAAAATCCAAATCGCCAAAAATCCAAATCGCCAAAAATCCAAGTCGCCAAAAATCCAAATCGCCAAAAATCCAAATCGCCAAAAATCCAAATCGCCAAAAATCCAAATCGCCAAAAATCCAAATCGCCAAAAATCCAAATCGCCAAAAATCCAAATCGCCAAAAATCCAAATCGCCAAAATTGGCGATCGCCAAAAATCCAAATCGCCAAAAATCCAAATCGCCAAAAATACAAATCGCCAAAAATCCAAATCGCCAAAATTGGCGATCGCCAAAAATCCAAATCGCCAAAAATCCAAATCGCCAAAAATCCAAATCGCCAAAAATCCAAATCGCCAAAAATCCAAATCGCCAAAAATCCAAATCGCCAAAAATCCAAATCGCCAAAATTGGCGATCGCCAAAAATCCAAATCGCCAAAAATCCAAATCGCCAAAATTGGCGATCGCCAAAAATCCAAATCGCCAAAAATCCAAATCGCCAAAATTGGCGATCGCCAAAAATCCAAATCGCCAAAAATCCAAATCGCCAAAATTGGCGATCGCCAAAAATCCAAATCGCCAAAAATCCAAATCGCCAAAATTGGCGATCGCCAAAAATCCAAATCGCCAAAATTGGCGATCGCCAAAAATCCAAATCGCCAAAAATCCAAATCGCCAAAAATCCAAATCGCCAAAATTGGCGATCGCCAAAAATCCAAATCGCCAAAAATCCAAATCGCCAAAAATCCAAATCGCCAAAAATCCAAATCGCCAAAATTGGCGATCGCCAAAAATCCAAATCGCCAAAAATCCAAATCGCCAAAATTGGCGATCGCCAAAAATCCAAATCGCCAAAATTGGCGATCGCCAAAAATCCAAATCGCCAAAATTGGCGATCGCCAAAAATCCAAATCGCCAAAAATCCAAATCGCCAAAAATCCAAATCGCCAAAAATCCAAATCGCCAAAAGTCCAAATCGCCAAAAATCCAAATCGCCAAAAATCCAAATCGCCAAAAATCCAAATCGCCAAAAATCCAAATCGCCAAAAATCCAAATCGCCAAAAATCCAAAACGCCAAAAATCCAAATCGCCAAAAATCCAAATCGCCAAAAATCCAAATCGCCAAAAATCCAAATCGCCAAAAATCCAAATCGCCAAAAATCCAAATCGCCAAAAATCCAAATCGCCAAAAATCCAAATCGCCAAAAATCCAAATCGCCAAAAATCCAAATCGCCAAAAATCCAAATCGCCAAAAATCCAAATCGCCAAAATTGGCGATCGCCAAAAATCCAAATCGCCAAAAATCCAAATCGCCAAAAATCCAAATCGCCAAAATTGGCGATCGCCAAAAATCCAAATCGCCAAAAATCCAAATCGCCAAAAATCCAAATCGCCAAAAATCCAAATCGCCAAAAATCCAAGTCGCCAAAAATCCAAATCGCCAAAAATCCAAATCGCCAAAAATCCAAATCGCCAAAAATCCAAATCGCCAAAAATCCAAATCGCCAAAAATCCAAATCGCCAAAAATCCAAATCGCGAAAATTGGCGATCGCCAAAAATCCAAATCGCCAAAAATCCAAATCGCCAAAAATCCAAATCGCCAAAAATCCAAATCGCGAAAATTGGCGATCGCCAAAAATCCAAATCGCCAAAAATCCAAATCGCCAAAATTCCAAATCGCCAAAAATCCAAATCGCCAAAAATCCAAATCGCCAAAAATCCAAATCGCCAAAAATCCAAATCGCCAAAAATCCAAATCGCCAAAAATCCAAATCGCCAAAAATCCAAATCGCCAAAAATCCAAATCGCCAAAAATCCAAATCGCCAAAAATCCAAATCGCCAAAAATCCAAATCGCCAAAAATCCAAATCGCCAAAAATCCAAATCGCCAAAAATCCAAATCGCCAAAATTGGCGATCGCCAAAAATCCAAATCGCCAAAAATCCAAATCGCCAAAAATCCAAATCGCCAAAATTGGCGATCGCCAAAAATCCAAATCGCCAAAAATCCAAATCGCCAAAAATCCAAATCGCCAAAAATCCAAATCGCCAAAATTGGCGATCGCCAAAAATCCAAATCGCCAAAAATCCAAATCGCCAAAAATCCAAATCGCCAAAAATCCAAATCGCCAAAAATCCAAATCGCCAAAATTCCAAATCGCCAAAAATCCAATCGCCAAAAATCCAAATCGCCAAAAATCCAAATCGCCAAAAATCCAAATCGCCAAAAATCCAAATCGCCAAAATTGGCGATCGCCAAAAATCCAAATCGCCAAAAATCCAAATCGCCAAAAATCCAAATCGCCAAAATTGGCGATCGCCAAAAATCCAAATCGCCAAAAATCCAAATCGCCAAAATTGGCGATCGCCAAAAATCCAAATCGCCAAAAATCCAAATCGCCAAAAATCCAAATCGCCAAAAATCCAAATCGCCAAAAATCCAAATCGCCAAAAATCCAAATCGCCAAAAATCCAAATCGCCAAAAATCCAAATCGCCAAAAATCCAAATCGCCAAAAATCCAAATCGCCAAAAATCCAAATCGCCAAAAATCCAAATCGCCAAAAATCCAAATCGCCAAAAATCCAAATCGCCAAAAATCCAAATCGCCAAAAATCCAAATCGCCAAAAATCCAAGTCGCCAAAATTGGCGATCGCCAAAAATCCAAATAGCCAAAAATCCAAATCGCCAAAAATCCAAGTCGCCAAAATTGGCGATCGCCAAAAATCCAAATCGCCAAAAATCCAAATCGCCAAAAATCCAAATCGCCAAAATTGGCGATCGCCAAAAATCCAAATCGCCAAAAATCCAAATCGCCAAAAATCCAAATCGCCAAAAATCCAAATCGCCAAAAATCCAAGTCGCCAAAATTGGCGATCGCCAAAAATCCAAATCGCCAAAAATCCAAATCGCCAAAAATCCAAATCGCCAAAAATCCAAATCGCCAAAAATCCAAATCGCCAAAAATCCAAATCGCCAAAAATCCAAATCGCCAAAAATCCAAATCGCCAAAAATCCAAGTCGCCAAAAATCCAAATCGCCAAAAATCCAAATCGCCAAAATTGGCGATCGCCAAAAATCCAAATCGCCAAAAATCCAAATCGCCAAAAATCCAAATCGCCAAAAATCCAAATCGCCAAAAATCCAAATCGCCAAAATTGGCGATCGCCAAAAATCCAAATCGCCAAAAATCCAAATCGCCAAAAATCCAAATCGCCAAAATTGGCGATCGCCAAAAATCCAAATCGCCAAAAATCCAAATCGCCAAAATTGGCGATCGCCAAAAATCCAAATCGCCAAAAATCCAAATCGCCAAAAATCCAAATCGCCAAAAATCCAAATCGCCAAAAATCCAAATCGCCAAAAATCCAAATCGCCAAAAATCCAAATCGCCAAAAATCCAAATCGCCAAAAATCCAAATCGCCAAAAATCCAAATCGCCAAAAATCCAAATCGCCAAAAATCCAAATCGCCAAAAATCCAAATCGCCAAAAATCCAAATCGCCAAAAATCCAAATCGCCAAAAATCCAAATCGCCAAAAATCCAAGTCGCCAAAATTGGCGATCGCCAAAAATCCAAATAGCCAAAAATCCAAATCGCCAAAAATCCAAGTCGCCAAAATTGGCGATCGCCAAAAATCCAAATCGCCAAAAATCCAAATCGCCAAAAATCCAAATCGCCAAAATTGGCGATCGCCAAAAATCCAAATCGCCAAAAATCCAAATCGCCAAAAATCCAAATCGCCAAAAATCCAAATCGCCAAAAATCCAAGTCGCCAAAATTGGCGATCGCCAAAAATCCAAATCGCCAAAAATCCAAATCGCCAAAAATCCAAATCGCCAAAAATCCAAATCGCCAAAAATCCAAATCGCCAAAAATCCAAATCGCCAAAAATCCAAATCGCCAAAAATCCAAATCGCCAAAAATCCAAGTCGCCAAAAATCCAAATCGCCAAAAATCCAAATCGCCAAAATTGGCGATCGCCAAAAATCCAAATCGCCAAAAATCCAAATCGCCAAAAATCCAAATCGCCAAAAATCCAAATCGCCAAAAATCCAAATCGCCAAAATTGGCGATCGCCAAAAATCCAAATCGCCAAAATTGGCGATCGCCAAAAATCCAAATCGCCAAAATTGGCGATCGCCAAAAATCCAAATCGCCAAAAATCCAAGTCGCCAAAAATCCAAATCGCCAAAAATCCAAATCGCCAAAAATCCAAATCGCCAAAAATCCAAATCGCCAAAAATCCAAATCGCCAAAAATCCAAATCGCCAAAATTGGCGATCGCCAAAAATCTAAATCGCCAAAAATCCAAATCGCCAAAAATCCAAATCGCCAAAAATCCAAATCGCCAAAAATCCAAATCGCCAAAAATCCAAATCGCCAAAAATCCAAATCGCCAAAAATCCAAATCGCCAAAAATCCAAATCGCCAAAAATCCAAATCGCCAAAAATCCAAATCGCCAAAAATCCAAATCGCCAAAAATCCAAATCGCCAAAAATCCAAATCGCCAAAAATCCAAATCGCCAAAAATCCAAATCGCCAAAAATCCAAATCGCCAAAAATCCAAATCGCCAAAAATCCAAATCGCCAAAATTGGCGATCGCCAAAAATCCAAATCGCCAAAAATCCAAATCGCCAAAAATCCAAATCGCCAAAAATCCAAATCGCCAAAATTGGCGATCGCCAAAAATCCAAATCGCCAAAAATCCAAATCGCCAAAATTGGCGATCGCCAAAAATCCAAATCGCCAAAAATCCAAATCGCCAAAAATCCAAATCGCCAAAAATCCAAATCGCCAAAAATCCAAGTCGCCAAAAATCCAAATCGCCAAAAATCCAAATCGCCAAAAATCCAAATCGCCAAAAATCCAAATCGCGAAAATTGGCGATCGCCAAAAATCCAAATCGCCAAAAATCCAAATCGCCAAAAATCCAAATCGCCAAAAATCCAAATCGCGAAAATTGGCGATCGCCAAAAATCCAAATCGCCAAAATTCCAAATCGCCAAAAATCCAAATCGCCAAAAATCCAAATCGCCAAAAATCCAAATCGCCAAAAATCCAAATCGCCAAAAATCCAAATCGCCAAAAATCCAAATCGCCAAAAATCCAAGTCGCCAAAATTGGCGATCGCCAAAAATCCAAATCGCCAAAAATCCAAATCGCCAAAAATCCAAATCGCCAAAATTGGCGATCGCCAAAAATCCAAATCGCCAAAAATCCAAATCGCCAAAATTGGCGATCGCCAAAAATCCAAATCGCCAAAAATCCAAATCGCCAAAAATCCAAATCGCCAAAAATCCAAATCGCCAAAAATCCAAATCGCCAAAAATCCAAATCGCCAAAAATCCAAATCGCCAAAAATCCAAATCGCCAAAAATCCAAATCGCCAAAAATCCAAATCGCCAAAAATCCAAATCGCCAAAAATCCAAGTCGCCAAAATTGGCGATCGCCAAAAATCCAAATCGCCAAAAATCCAAATCGCCAAAAATCCAAATCGCCAAAAATCCAAATCGCCAAAAATCCAAATCGCCAAAAATCCAAATCGCCAAAATTGGCGATCGCCAAAAATCCAAATCGCCAAAAATCCAAATCGCCAAAATTGGCGATCGCCAAAAATCCAAATCGCCAAAAATCCAAATCGCCAAAAATCCAAATCGCCAAAAATCCAAATCGCCAAAAATCCAAATCGCCAAAAATCCAAATCGCCAAAAATCCAAATCGCCAAAAATCCAAGTCGCCAAAAATCCAAATCGCCAAAAATCCAAATCGCCAAAAATACAAATCGCCAAAATTGGCGATCGCCAAAAATCCAAATCGCCAAAAATCCAAATCGCCAAAATTCCAAATCGCCAAAAATCCAAATCGCCAAAAATCCAAATCGCCAAAAATCCAAATCGCCAAAAATCCAAATCGCCAAAAATCCAAATCGCCAAAATTCCAAATCGCCAAAAATCCAAATCGCCAAAAATCCAAATCGCCAAAAATCCAAGTCGCCAAAATTGGCGATCGCCAAAAATCCAAATCGCCAAAAATCCAAATCGCCAAAAATCCAAATCGCCAAAATTGGCGATCGCCAAAAATCCAAATCGCCAAAAATCCAAATCGCCAAAAATCCAAATCGCCAAAAATCCAAATCGCCAAAAATCCAAGTCGCCAAAATTGGCGATCGCCAAAAATCCAAATCGCCAAAAATCCAAATCGCCAAAAATCCAAATCGCCAAAAATCCAAATCGCCAAAAATCCAAATCGCCAAAAATCCAAGTCGCCAAAAATCCAAATCGCCAAAAATCCAAATCGCCAAAATTGGCGATCGCCAAAAATCCAAATCGCCAAAAATCCAAATCGCCAAAAATCCAAATCGCCAAAATTGGCGATCGCCAAAAATCCAAATCGCCAAAAATCCAAATCGCCAAAAATCCAAATCGCCAAAAATCCAAATCGCCAAAAATCCAAATCGCCAAAAATCCAAATCGCCAAAAATCCAAATCGCCAAAAATCCAAGTCGCCAAAAATCCAAATCGCCAAAAATCCAAATCGCCAAAATTGGCGATCGCCAAAAATCCAAATCGCCAAAAATCCAAATCGCCAAAAATCCAAATCGCCAAAAATCCAAATCGCCAAAAATCCAAATCGCCAAAATTGGCGATCGCCAAAAATCTAAATCGCCAAAAATCCAAATCGCCAAAAATCCAAATCGCCAAAAATCCAAGTCGCCAAAATTGGCGATCGCCAAAAATCCAAATCGCCAAAAATCCAAATCGCCAAAAATCCAAGTCGCCAAAATTGGCGATCGCCAAAAATCCAAATCGCCAAAAATCCAAATCGCCAAAAATCCAAATCGCCAAAAATCCAAATCGCCAAAAATCCAAATCGCCAAAAATCCAAATCGCCAAAAATCCAAATCGCCAAAAATCCAAATCGCCAAAAATCCAAGTCGCCAAAATTGGCGATCGCCAAAAATCCAAATCGCCAAAAATCCAAATCGCCAAAAATCCAAGTCGCCAAAATTGGCGATCGCCAAAAATCCAAATCGCCAAAAATCCAAATCGCCAAAAATCCAAATCGCCAAAAATCCAAATCGCCAAAAATCCAAGTCGCCAAAATTGGCGATCGCCAAAAATCCAAATCGCCAAAAATCCAAATCGCCAAAAATCCAAATCGCCAAAAATCCAAATCGCCAAAAATCCAAATCGCCAAAAATCCAAATCGCCAAAAATCCAAATCGCCAAAAATCCAAATCGCCAAAAATCCAAGTCGCCAAAAATCCAAATCGCCAAAAATCCAAATCGCCAAAATTGGCGATCGCCAAAAATCCAAATCGCCAAAAATCCAAATCGCCAAAAATCCAAATCGCCAAAAATCCAAATCGCCAAAAATCCAAATCGCCAAAAATCCAAATCGCCAAAATTGGCGATCGCCAAAAATCCAAATCGCCAAAAATCCAAATCGCCAAAATTGGCGATCGCCAAAAATCCAAATCGCCAAAAATCCAAGTCGCCAAAAATCCAAATCGCCAAAAATCCAAATCGCCAAAAATCCAAATCGCCAAAAATCCAAATCGCCAAAAATCCAAATCGCCAAAAATCCAAGTCGCCAAAATTGGCGATCGCCAAAAATCCAAATCGCCAAAAATCCAAATCGCCAAAAATCCAAATCGCCAAAAATCCAAATCGCCAAAAATCCAAATCGCCAAAAATCCAAGTCGCCAAAATTGGCGATCGCCAAAAATCCAAATCGCCAAAAATCCAAATCGCCAAAAATCCAAATCGCCAAAAATCCAAATCGCCAAAAATCCAAGTCGCCAAAAATCCAAATCGCCAAAAATCCAAATCGCCAAAAATCCAAATCGCCAAAAATCCAAGTCGCCAAAATTGGCGATCGCCAAAAATCCAAATCGCCAAAAATCCAAATCGCCAAAAATCCAAATCGCCAAAAATCCAAATCGCCAAAAATCCAAGTCGCCAAAAATCCAAATCGCCAAAAATCCAAATCGCCAAAAATCCAAATCGCCAAAATTGGCGATCGCCAAAAATCCAAATCGCCAAAAATCCAAATCGCCAAAAATCCAAATCGCCAAAAATCCAAGTCGCCAAAAATCCAAATCGCCAAAAATCCAAATCGCCAAAATTGGCGATCGCCAAAAATCCAAATCGCCAAAAATCCAAATCGCCAAAAATCCAAATCGCCAAAAATCCAAATCGCCAAAAATCCAAATCGCCAAAATTGGCGATCGCCAAAAATCCAAATCGCCAAAAATCCAAATCGCCAAAATTGGCGATCGCCAAAAATCCAAATCGCCAAAAATCCAAGTCGCCAAAAATCCAAATCGCCAAAAATCCAAATCGCCAAAAATCCAAATCGCCAAAAATCCAAATCGCCAAAAATCCAAATCGCCAAAAATCCAAATCGCCAAAATTGGCGATCGCCAAAAATCTAAATCGCCAAAAATCCAAATCGCCAAAAATCCAAATCGCCAAAAATCCAAATCGCCAAAAATCCAAATCGCCAAAAATCCAAATCGCCAAAAATCCAAATCGCCAAAAATCCAAATCGCCAAAAATCCAAATCGCCAAAAATCCAAATCGCCAAAAATCCAAATCGCCAAAAATCCAAATCGCCAAAAATCCAAATCGCCAAAAATCCAAATCGCCAAAAATCCAAATCGCCAAAAATCCAAATCGCCAAAAATCCAAATCGCCAAAAATCCAAATCGCCAAAATTGGCGATCGCCAAAAATCCAAATCGCCAAAAATCCAAGTCGCCAAAAATCCAAATCGCCAAAAATCCAAATCGCCAAAAATCCAAATCGCCAAAAATCCAAATCGCCAAAAATCCAAATCGCCAAAAATCCAAATCGCCAAAATTGGCGATCGCCAAAAATCTAAATCGCCAAAAATCCAAATCGCCAAAAATCCAAATCGCCAAAAATCCAAATCGCCAAAAATCCAAATCGCCAAAATTGGCGATCGCCAAAAATCCAAATCGCCAAAAATCCAAGTCGCCAAAAATCCAAATCGCCAAAAATCCAAATCGCCAAAAATCCAAATCGCCAAAAATCCAAATCGCCAAAAATCCAAATCGCCAAAAATCCAAATCGCCAAAATTGGCGATCGCCAAAAATCTAAATCGCCAAAAATCCAAATCGCCAAAAATCCAAATCGCCAAAAATCCAAATCGCCAAAAATCCAAATCGCCAAAAATCCAAATCGCCAAAAATCCAAATCGCCAAAAATCCAAATCGCCAAAAATCCAAATCGCCAAAAATCCAAATCGCCAAAAATCCAAATCGCCAAAAATCCAAATCGCCAAAAATCCAAATCGCCAAAAATCCAAATCGCCAAAAATCCAAATCGCCAAAAATCCAAATCGCCAAAAATCCAAATCGCCAAAAATCCAAATCGCCAAAAATCCAAATCGCCAAAAATCCAAATCGCCAAAAATCCAAATCGCCAAAAATCCAAATCGCCAAAATTGGCGATCGCCAAAAATCTAAATCGCCAAAAATCCAAATCGCCAAAAATCCAAATCGCCAAAAATCCAAATCGCCAAAAATCCAAATCGCCAAAAATCCAAATCGCCAAAAATCCAAATCGCCAAAAATCCAAATCGCCAAAAATCCAAATCGCCAAAAATCCAAATCGCCAAAAATCCAAATCGCCAAAAATCCAAATCGCCAAAAATCCAAATCGCCAAAAATCCAAATCGCCAAAAATCCAAATCGCCAAAAATCCAAATCGCCAAAAATCCAAGTCGCCAAAATTGGCGATCGCCAAAAATCCAAATCGCCAAAAATCCAAATCGCCAAAAATCCCAATCGCCAAAAATCCAAATCGCCAAAAATCCAAATCGCCAAAAATCCAAATCGCCAAAAATCCAAATCGCCAAAAATCCAAATCGCCAAAAATCCAAATCGCCAAAAATCCAAATCGCCAAAAATCCAAATCGCCAAAATTGGCGATCGCCAAAAATCCAAATCGCCAAAAATCCAAATCGCCAAAAATCCAAATCGCCAAAATTGGCGATCGCCAAAAATCCAAATCGCCAAAAATCCAAATCGCCAAAATTGGCGATCGCCAAAAATCCAAATCGCCAAAAATCCAAATCGCCAAAAATCCAAAATCGCCAAAAATCCAAATCGCCAAAAATCCAAATCGCCAAAAATCCAAATCGCCAAAAATCCAAATCGCCAAAAATCCAAATCGCCAAAAATCCAAATCGCCAAAAATCCAAATCGCCAAAAATCCAAATCGCCAAAAGTCCAAATCGCCAAAATTGGCGATCGCCAAAAATCCAAATCGCCAAAAATCCAAATCGCCAAAAATCCAAAATCGCCAAAAATCCAAATCGCCAAAAATCGAAATCGCCAAAAATCCAAGTCGCCAAAAATCCAAATCGCCAAAAATCCAAATCGCCAAAAATCCAAATCGCCAAAAATCCAAATCGCCAAAAATCCAAATCGCCAAAAATCCAAATCGCCAAAAATCCAAGTCGCCAAAATTGGCGATCGCCAAAAATCCAAATCGCCAAAAATCCAAATCGCCAAAAATCCAAGTCGCCAAAATTGGCGATCGCCAAAAATCCAAATCGCCAAAAATCCAAATCGCCAAAAATCCAAATCGCCAAAATTGGCGATCGCCAAAAATCCAAATCGCCAAAAATCCAAATCGCCAAAAATCCAAATCGCCAAAAATCCAAATCGCCAAAAATCCAAGCCGCCAAAATTGGCGATCGCCAAAAATCCAAATCGCCAAAAATCCAAATCGCCAAAAATCCAAATCGCCAAAAATCCAAATCGCCAAAAATCCAAATCGCCAAAAATCCAAATCGCCAAAAATCCAAATCGCCAAAAATCCAAATCGCCAAAAATCCAAATCGCCAAAAATCCAAGTCGCCAAAAATCCAAATCGCCAAAAATCCAAATCGCCAAAAATCCAAATCGCCAAAAATCCAAATCGCCAAAAATCCAAATCGCCAAAAATCCAAATCGCCAAAAATCCAAATCGCCAAAATTGGCGATCGCCAAAAATCCAAATCGCCAAAAATCCAAATCGCCAAAATTGGCGATCGCCAAAAATCCAAATCGCCAAAAATCCAAGTCGCCAAAAATCCAAATCGCCAAAAATCCAAATCGCCAAAAATCCAAATCGCCAAAAATCCAAATCGCCAAAAATCCAAATCGCCAAAAATCCAAATCGCCAAAATTGGCGATCGCCAAAAATCTAAATCGCCAAAAATCCAAATCGCCAAAAATCCAAATCGCCAAAAATCCAAATCGCCAAAAATCCAAATGGCCAAAAATCCAAATCGCCAAAAATCCAAATCGCCAAAAATCCAAATCGCCAAAAATCCAAATCGCCAAAAATCCAAATCGCCAAAAATCCAAATCGCCAAAAATCCAAATCGCCAAAAATCCAAATCGCCAAAAATCCAAATCGCCAAAAATCCAAATCGCCAAAAATCCAAATCGCCAAAAATCCAAATCGCCAAAAATCCAAGTCGCCAAAATTGGCGATCGCCAAAAATCCAAATCGCCAAAAATCCAAATCGCCAAAAATCCCAATCGCCAAAAATCCAAATCGCCAAAAATCCAAATCGCCAAAAATCCAAATCGCCAAAAATCCAAATCGCCAAAAATCCAAATCGCCAAAAATCCAAATCGCCAAAAATCCAAATCGCCAAAAATCCAAATCGCCAAAATTGGCGATCGCCAAAAATCCAAATCGCCAAAAATCCAAATCGCCAAAATTGGCGATCGCCAAAAATCCAAATCGCCAAAAATCCAAATCGCCAAAATTGGCGATCGCCAAAAATCCAAATCGCCAAAAATCCAAATCGCCAAAATTCCAAATCGGCAAAAATCCAAATCGCCAAAAATCCAAATCGCCAAAAATCCAAATCGCCAAAAATCCAAATCGCCAAAAGTCCAAATCGCCAAAATTGGCGATCGCCAAAAATCCAAATCGCCAAAAATCCAAATCGCCAAAAATCCAAATCGCCAAAAATCCAAATCGCCAAAATTGGCGATCGCCAAAAATCCAAATCGCCAAAAATCCAAATCGCCAAAATTGGCGATCGCCAAAAATCCAAATCGCCAAAAATCCAAATCGCCAAAATTGGCGATCGCCAAAAATCCAAATCGCCAAAAATCCAAATCGCCAAAAATCCAAATCGCCAAAATTCCAAATCGGCAAAAATCCAAATCGCCAAAAATCCAAATCGCCAAAAATCCAAATCGCCAAAAATCCAAATCGCCAAAAGTCCAAATCGCCAAAATTGGCGATCGCCAAAAATCCAAATCGCCAAAAATCCAAATCGCCAAAAATCCAAAATCGCCAAAAATCCAAATCGCCAAAAATCCAAATCGCCAAAAATCCAAATCGCCAAAAATCCAAATCGCCAAAAATCCAAATCGCCAAAAATCCAAATCGCCAAAAATCCAAATCGCCAAAAATCCAAATCGCCAAAAATCCAAATCGCCAAAAATCCAAATCGCCAAAAATCCAAATCGCCAAAAATCCAAATCGCCAAAAATCCAAATCGCCAAAAATCCAAATCGCCAAAAATCCAAATCGCCAAAAATCCAAATCGCCAAAAATCCAAATCGCCAAAAATCCAAATCCCCAAAAATCCAAATCGCCAAAAATCCAAATCGCCAAAAATCCAAATCGCCAAAAATCCAAATCGCCAAAATTGGGGATCGCCAAAAATCCAAATCGCCAAAAATCCAAATCGCCAAAAATCCAAAATCGCCAAAAATCCAAATCGCCAAAAATCCAAATCGCCAAAAATCCAAATCGCCAAAAATCCAAATCGCCAAAAATCCAAATCGCCAAAAATCCAAATCGCCAAAATTGGCGATCGCCAGAAATCCAAATCGCCAAAAATCCAAATCGCCAAAAATCCAAATCGCCAAAAATGCAAAATCGCCAAAAATCCAAATCGCCAAAAATCCAAATCGCCAAAAATCCAAATCGCCAAAAATCCAAATCGCCAAAAATCCAAATCGCCAAAAATCCAAATCGCCAAAAATCCAAAATCGCCAAAAATCCAAATCGCCAAAAATCCAAATCGCCAAAAATACAAATCGCCAAAAATCCAAATCGCCAAAAATCCAAATCGCCAAAATTGGCGATCGCCAAAAATCCAAATCGCCAAAAATCCAAATCGCCAAAAATCCAAATCGCCAAAAATCCAAATCGCCAAAAATCCAAATCGCCAAATTGGCGATCGCCAAAAATCCAAATCGCCAAAATTGGCGATCGCCAAAAATCCAAATCGCCAAAAATCCAAATCGCCAAAAATCCAAATCGCCAAAAATCCAAATCGCCAAAATTCCAAATCGCCAAAAATCCAAATCGCCAAAAATCCAAATCGCCAAAAATCCAAATCGCCAAAAATCCAAATCGCCAAAAATCCAAATCGCCAAAAATCCAAATCGCCAAAAAACCAAATCGCCAAAATTGGCGATCGCCAAAAATCCAAATCGCCAAAAATCCAAATCGGCAAAAATCCAAATCGCCAAAAATCCAAATCGCCAAAAATCCAAATCGCCAAAAATCCAAATCGCCAAAAGTCCAAATCGCCAAAAATCCAAATCGCCAAAAATCCAAATCGCCAAAAAACCAAATCGCCAAAATTGGCGATCGCCAAAAATCCAAATCGCCAAAAATCCAAATCGCCAAAATTCCAAATCGCCAAAAATCCAAATCGCCAAAAATCCAAATCGCCAAAAATCCAAATCGCCAAAAATCCAAATCGCCAAAAATCCAAATCGCCAAAAATCCAAATCGCCAAAATTCCAAATCGCCAAAAATCCAAATCGCCAAAAATCCAAATCGCCAAAAATCCAAATCGCCAAAAATCCAAATCGCCAAAAATCCAAATCGCCAAAAATCCAAATCGCCAAAAATCCAAATCGCCAAAAATCCAAATCGCCAAAAATCCAAATCGCCAAAAATCCAAATCGCCAAAAATCCAAATCGGCAAAAATCCAAATCGCCAAAAATCCAAATCGCCAAAAATCCAAATCGCCAAAAATCCAAATCGCCAAAAGTCCAAATCGCCAAAAATCCAAATCGCCAAAAATCCAAATCGCCAAAAAACCAAATCGCCAAAATTGGCGATCGCCAAAAATCCAAATCGCCAAAAATCCAAATCGCCAAAAATCCAAATCGCCAAAAATCCAAATCGCCAAAATTCCAAATCGCCAAAAATCCAAATCGCCAAAAATCCAAATCGCCAAAAATCCAAATCGCCAAAAATCCAAATCGCCAAAAATCCAAATCGCCAAAAATCCAAATCGCCAAAAATCCAAATCGCCAAAAATCCAAATCGCCAAAAAACCAAATCGCCAAAATTGGCGATCGCCAAAAATCCAAATCGCCAAAAATCCAAATCGGCAAAAATCCAAATCGCCAAAAATCCAAATCGCCAAAAATCCAAATCGACCAAAATCCAAATCGCCAAAAATCCAAATCGCCAAAAATCCAAATCGCCAAAAATCCAAATCGCCAAAAGTCCAAATCGCCAAAAATCCAAATCGCCAAAAATCCAAATCGCCAAAAATCCAAATCGCCAAAAATCCAAATCGCCAAAAATCCAAATCGCCAAAAATCCAAATCGCCAAAAATCCAAATCGCCAAAAATCCAAATCGCCAAAAATCCAAATCGCCAAAAATCCAAATCGCCAAAAATCCAAATCGCCAAAAAACCAAATCGCCAAAAGTCCAAATCGCCAAAATTGGCGATCGCCAAAAATCCAAATCGCCAAAAATCCAAAATCGCCAAAAATCCAAATCGCCAAAAATCCAAATCGCCAAAAATCCAAATCGCCAAAAATCCAAATCGCCAAAATTGGCGATCGCCAAAAATCCAAATCGCCAAAAATCCAAATCGCCAAAAATCCAAATCGCCAAAAATCCAAATCGCCAAAAATCCAAATCGCCAAAATTGGCGATCGCCAAAAATCCAAATCGCCAAAAATCCAAATCGCAAAAATTGGCGATCGCCAAAAGTCCAAATCGCCAAAAATCCAAATCGCCAAAAATCCAAAATCGCCAAAAATCCAAATCGCCAAAAATCCAAATCGCCAAAAATCCAAATCGCCAAAAATCCAAATCGCCAAAAATCCAAATCGCCAAAAATCCAAATCGCCAAAATTGGCGATCGCCAAAAATCCAAATCGCCAAAAATCCAAATCGCAAAAATTGGCGATCGCCAAAAGTCCAAATCGCCAAAAATCCAAATCGCCAAAAATCCAAAATCGCCAAAAATCCAAATCGCCAAAAATCCAAATCGCCAAAAATCCAAATCGCCAAAAATCCAAATCGCCAAAAATCCAAATCGCCAAAAATCCAAATCGCCAAAATTGGCGATCGCCAAAAATCCAAATCGCCAAAAATCCAAATCGCCAAAAATCCAAATCGCCAAAAATCCAAATCGCCAAAAATCCAAATCGCCAAAAATCCAAATCGCCAAAATTGGCGATCGCCAAAAATCCAAATCGCCAAAAATCCAAATCGCCAAAATTGGCGATCGCCAAAAATCCAAATCGCCAAAAATCCAAATCGCCAAAAATCCAAAATCGCCAAAAATCCAAATCGCCAAAAATCCAAATCGCCAAAAATCCAAATCGCCAAAAATCCAAATCGCCAAAAATCCAAATCGCCAAAAATCCAAATCGCCAAAATTGGCGATCGCCAAAAATCCAAATCGCCAAAAATCCAAATCGCCAAAAATCCAAATCGCCAAAAATCCAAATCGCCAAAAATCCAAATCGCCAATAATCCAAATCGCCAAAAATCCAAATCGCCAAAAATCCAAATCGCCAAAAATCCAAATCGCCAAAATTGGCGATCGCCAAAAATCCAAATCGCCAAAAATCCAAATCGCCAAAAATCCAAATCGCCAAAATTGGCGATCGCCAAAAATCCAAATCGCCAAAAATCCAAATCGCCAAAATTCCAAATCGCCAAAAGTCCAAATCGCCAAAAATCCAAATCGCCAAAATTGGCGATCGCCAAAAATCCAAATCGCCAAAAATCCAAATCGCCAAAAATCCAAATCGCCAAAAATCCAAATCGCCAAAAATCCAAATCGCCAAAAATCCAAATCGCCAAAATTGGCGATCGCCAAAAATCCAAATCGCCAAAAATCCAAATCGCCAAAAATCCAAATCGCCAAAAATCCAAATCGCCAAAAATCCAAATCGCCAATAATCCAAATCGCCAAAAATCCAAATCGCCAAAAATCCAAATCGCCAAAAATCCAAATCGCCAAAATTGGCGATCGCCAAAAATCCAAATCGCCAAAAATCCAAATCGCCAAAAATCCAAATCGCCAAAATTGGCGATCGCCAAAAATCCAAATCGCCAAAAATCCAAATCGCCAAAATTCCAAATCGCCAAAAGTCCAAATCGCCAAAAATCCAAATCGCCAAAATTGGCGATCGCCAAAAATCCAAATCGCCAAAAATCCAAATCGCCAAAATTCCAAATCGCCAAAAGTCCAAATCGCCAAAAATCCAAATCGCCAAAAGTCCAAATCGCCAAAAATCCAAATCGCCAAAAATCCAAATCGCCAAAAATCCAAATCGCCAAAATTCCAAATCGCCAAAAGTCCAAATCGCCAAAAATCCAAATCGCCAAAATTGGCGATCGCCAAAAATCCAAATCGCCAAAAATCCAAATCGCCAAAATTCCAAATCGCCAAAAGTCCAAATCGCCAAAAATCCAAATCGCCAAAAGTCCAAATCGCCAAAAATCCAAATCGCCAAAAATCCAAATCGCCAAAAATCCAAATCGCCAAAAATGGGCCATCGCCAAAAATCCAAATCGGCAAAATTCCAAATCGCCAAAAGTCCAAATCGGCAAAAATCCAAATCGCCAAAAATCCAAATCGCCAAAAATCCAAATCGCCAAAATTCCAAATCGCCAAAAATCCAAATCGCCAAAAATCCAAATCGGCAAAAATCCAAATCGCCAAAATTGGCGATCGCCAAAAATCCAAATCGCCAAAAATCCAAATCGCCAAAATTCCAAATCGCCAAAAATCCAAATCGCCAAAAATCCAAATCGGCAAAAATCCAAATCGCCAAAAATCCAAATCGCCAAAAATCCAAATCGCCAAAAATCCAAATCGCCAGAAATCCAAATCGCCAAAAATCCAAATCGCCAAAATTGGCGATCGCCAAAAATCCAAATCGCCAAAAATCCAAATCGCCAAAAATCCAAATCGCCAAAAATCCAAATCGCCAAAAATCCAAATCGCCAAAAATCCAAATCGCCAAAATTGGCGATCGCCAAAAATCCAAATCGCCAAAAATCCAAATCGCCAAAAATCCAAATCGCCAAAAATCCAAATCGCCAAAAATCCAAATCGCCAAAAATCCAAATCGCCAAAAATCCAAATCGCCAAAAATCCAAATCGCCAAAAATCCAAATCGCCAAAATTGGCGATCGCCAAAAATCCAAATCGGCAAAATTCCAAATCGCCAAAAGTCCAAATCGGCAAAAATCCAAATCGCCAAAAATCCAAATCGCCAAAAATCCAAATCGCCAAAAATCCAAATCGCCAAAAATCCAAATCGCCAAAAATCCAAATCGCCAAAAATCCAAATCGCCAAAAATCCAAATCGCCAAAAATCCAAATCGCCAAAAATCCAAATCGCCAAAAATCCAAATCGCCAAAAATCCAAATCGCCAAAAATCCAAATCGCCAAAAATCCAAATCGCCAAAAATCCAAATCGCCAAAAAACCAAATCGCCAAAAGTCCAAATCGCCAAAATTGGCGATCGCCAAAAATCCAAATCGCCAAAAATCCAAAATCGCCAAAAATCCAAATCGCCAAAAATCCAAATCGCCAAAAATCCAAATCGCCAAAAATCCAAATCGCCAAAATTGGCGATCGCCAAAAATCCAAATCGCCAAAAATCCAAATCGCCAAAAATCCAAATCGCCAAAAATCCAAATCGCCAAAAATCCAAATCGCCAAAAATCCAAATCGCCAAAAATCCAAATCGCCAAAAATCCAAATCGCCAAAAATCCAAATCGCCAAAAATCCAAATCGCCAAAAATCCAAATCGCCAAAATTGGCGATCGCCAAAAATCCAAATCGCCAAAAATCCAAATCGCAAAAATTGGCGATCGCCAAAAGTCCAAATCGCCAAAAATCCAAATCGCCAAAATTGGCGATCGCCAAAAATCCAAATCGCCAAAAATCCAAATCGCCAAAATTGGCGATCGCCAAAAATCCAAATCGCCAAAAATCCAAATCGCCAAAAATCCAAATCGCCAAAAATCCAAATCGCCAATAATCCAAATCGCCAAAAATCCAAATCGCCAAAAATCCAAATCGCCAATAATCCAAATCGCCAAAAATCCAAATCGCCAAAAATCCAAATCGCCAAAAATCCAAATCGCCAAAATTGGCGATCGCCAAAAATCCAAATCGCCAAAAATCCAAATCGCCAAAAATCCAAATCGCCAAAATTGGCGATCGCCAAAAATCCAAATCGCCAAAAATCCAAATCGCCAAAATTCCAAATCGCCAAAAGTCCAAATCGCCAAAAATCCAAATCGCCAAAATTGGCGATCGCCAAAAATCCAAATCGCCAAAAATCCAAATCGCCAAAATTCCAAATCGCCAAAAGTCCAAATCGCCAAAAATCCAAATCGCCAAAAGTCCAAATCGCCAAAAATCCAAATCGCCAAAAATCCAAATCGCCAAAAATCCAAATCGCCAAAAATCCAAATCGCCAAAAATCCAAATCGCCAAAAATCCAAATCGCCAAAAATCCAAATCGCCAAAAATCCAAATCGCCAAAAATTTAAATCGCCAAAAATCCAAATCGCCAAAAATCCAAATCGCCAAAAGTCCAAATCGTCAAAAATCCAAATCGCCAAAAATCCAAATCGCCAAAAATTTAAATCGCCAAAAATCCAAATCGCCAAAAATCCAAATCGCCAAAATTCCAAATCGCCAAAAGTCCAAATCGCCAAAAATCCAAATCGCCAAAAGTCCAAATCGCCAAAAATCCAAATCGCCAAAAATCCAAATCGCCAAAAATCCAAATCGCCAAAAGTCCAAATCGCCAAAAATCCAAATCGCCAAAAATCCAAATCGCCAAAAATCCAAATCGCCAAAAATCCAAATCGCCAAAAATTTAAATCGCCAAAAATCCAAATCGCCAAAAATCCAAATCGCCAAAATTCCAAATCGCCAAAAGTCCAAATCGCCAAAAATCCAAATCGCCAAAAGTCCAAATCGCCAAAAATCCAAATCGCCAAAAATCCAAATCGCCAAAAATTTAAATCGCCAAAAATCCAAATCGCCAAAAATCCAAATCGCCAAAAGTCCAAATCGCCAAAAATCCAAATCGGCAAAATTCCAAATCGCCAAAATTCCAAATCGCCAAAAATCCAAATCGCCAAAAATCCAAATCGCCAAAAATCCAAATCGCCAAAATTGGCGATCGCCAAAAATCCAAATCGCCAAAAATCCAAATCGCCAAAAATCCAAATCGCCAAAAATCCAAATCGCCAAAAATCCAAATCGCCAAAAATCCAAATCGCCAAAAATCCAAATCGCCAAAAATCCAAATCGCCAAAAATCCAAATCGCCAAAATTGGCGATCGCCAAAAATCCAAATCGGCAAAATTCCAAATCGCCAAAAGTCCAAATCGGCAAAAATCCAAATCGCCAAAAATCCAAATCGCCAAAAATCCAAATCGCCAAAATTCCAAATCGCCAAAAATCCAAATCGCCAAAAATCCAAATCGCCAAAAATCCAAATCGCCAAAAATCCAAATCGCCAAAAATCCAAATCGCCAAAAATCCAAATCGCCAAAAATCCAAATCGCCAAAAATCCAAATCGCCAAAAATCCAAATCGCCAAAAATCCAAATCGCCAAAATTGGCGATCGCCAAAAATCCAAATCGCCAAAAATCCAAATCGCCAAAAATCCAAATCGCCAAAAATCCAAATCGCCAAAAATCCAAATCGCCAAAAATCCAAATCGCCAAAATTGGCGATCGCCAAAAATCCAAATCGCCAAAAATCCAAATCGCCAAAAATCCAAATCGCCAAAAATCCAAATCGCCAAAAATCCAAATCGCCAAAATTGGCGATCGCCAAAAATCCAAATCGCCAAAATTGGCGATCGCCAAAAATCCAAATCGCCAAAAATCCAAATCGCCAAAAATCCAAATCGCCAAAAATCCAAATCGCCAAAAATCCAAAATCGCCAAAAATCCAAATCGCCAAAAATCCAAATCGCCAAAAATCCAAATCGCCAAAAATCCAAATCGCCAAAATTGGCGATCGCCAAAAATCCAAATCGCCAAAAATCCAAATCGCCAAAAATCCAAATCGCCAAAAATCCAAATCGCCAAAAATCCAAATCGCCAAAAATCCAAATCGCCAAAAATCCAAATCGCCAAAATTGGCGATCGCCAAAAATCCAAATCGCCAAAAATCCAAATCGCCAAAATTGGCGATCGCCAAAAATCCAAATCACCAAAAATCCAAATCGCCAAAATTCCAAATCGGCAAAAATCCAAATCGCCAAAAATCCAAATCGCCAAAAATCCAAATCGCCAAAAATCCAAATCGCCAAAAATCCAAATCGCCAAAAATCCAAATCGCCAAAAATCCAAATCGCCAAAAATCCAAATCGCCAAAAATCCAAATCGCCAAAAATCCAAATCGCCAAAAATCCAAATCGCCAAAAATCCAAAACGCCAAAAATCCAAAACGCCAAAAATCCAAAACGCCAAAAATCCAAATCGCCAAAAATCCAAATCGCCAAAAATCCAAATCGCCAAAAATCCAAATCGCCAAAAATCCAAATCGCCAAAAATCCAAATCGCCAAAAATCCAAATCGCCAAAAATCCAAATCGCCAAAAATCCAAATCGCCAAAAATCCAAAACGCCAAAAATCCAAAACGCCAAAAATCCAAATCGCCAAAAATCCAAATCGCCAAAAATCCAAATCGCCAAAAATCCAAATCGCCAAAAATCCAAATCGCCAAAAATCCAAATCGCCAAAATTGGCGATCGCCAAAAATCCAAATCGCCAAAAATCCAAATCGCCAAAAATCCAAATCGCCAAAAATCCAAATCGCCAAAAATCCAAATCGCCAAAAATCCAAATCGCCAAAAATCCAAATCGCCAAAAATCCAAATCGCCAAAATTGGCGATCGCCAAAAATCTAAATCGCCAAAAATCCAAATCGCCAAAAATCCAAATCGCCAAAAATCCAAATCGCCAAAATTGGCGATCGCCAAAAATCCAAATCGCCAAAAATCCAAATCGCCAAAAATCCAAATCGCCAAAAATCCAAATCGCCAAAAATCCAAATCGCCAAAAATCCAAATCGCCAAAAATCCAAATCGCCAAAATTGGCGATCGCCAAAAATCCAAATCGCCAAAAATCCAAATCGCCAAAAATCCAAATCGCCAAAAATCCAAATCGCCAAAAATCCAAATCGCCAAAAATCCAAATCGCCAAAAATCCAAATCGCCAAAAATCCAAATCGCCAAAATTGGCGATCGCCAAAAATCTAAATCGCCAAAAATCCAAATCGCCAAAAATCCAAATCGCCAAAAATCCAAATCGCCAAAATTGGCGATCGCCAAAAATCCAAATCGCCAAAAATCCAAATCGCCAAAAATCCAAATCGCCAAAAATCCAAATCGCCAAAAATCCAAATCGCCAAAAATCCAAATCGCCAAAAATCCAAATCGCCAAAAATCCAAATAGCCAAAAATCCAAATCGCCAAAAATCCAAATCGCCAAAAATCCAAATCGCCAAAAATCCAAATCGCCAAAAATCCAAATCGCCAAAAATCCAAATCGCCAAAAATCCAAATCGCCAAAAATCCAAATCGCCAAAAATCCAAATCGCCAAAAATCCAAATCGCCAAAAATCCAAATCGCCAAAAATCCAAATCGCCAAAAATCCAAATCGCCAAAAATCCAAATCGCCAAAAATCCAAATCGCCAAAAATCCAAATCGCCAAAATTGGCGATCGCCAAAAATCTAAATCGCCAAAAATCCAAATCGCCAAAAATCCAAATCGCCAAAAATCCAAATCGCCAAAATTGGCGATCGCCAAAAATCCAAATCGCCAAAAATCCAAATCGCCAAAAATCCAAATCGCCAAAAATCCAAATCGCCAAAAATCCAAATCGCCAAAAATCCAAATCGCCAAAAATCCAAATCGCCAAAAATCCAAATCGCCAAAAATCCAAATCGCCAAAAATCCAAATCGCCAAAAATCCAAATCGCCAAAAATCCAAATCGCCAAAAATCCAAATCGCCAAAAATCCAAATCGCCAAAAATCCAAATCGCCAAAAATCCAAATCGCCAAAAATCCAAATCGCCAAAAATCCAAATCGCCAAAAATCCAAAACGCCAAAAATCCAAAACGCCAAAAATCCAAATCGCCAAAAATCCAAATCGCCAAAAATCCAAATCGCCAAAAATCCAAATCGCCAAAAATGCAAATCGCCAAAAATCCAAATCGCCAAAAATCCAAATCGCCAAAAATCCAAATCGCCAAAATTGGCGATCGCCAAAAATCCAAATCGCCAAAAATCCAAATCGCCAAAAATCCAAATCGCCAAAAATCCAAATCGCCAAAAATCCAAATCGCCAAAAATCCAAATCGCCAAAAATCCAAATCGCCAAAATTGGCGATCGCCAAAAATCTAAATCGCCAAAAATCCAAATCGCCAAAAATCCAAATCGCCAAAAATCCAAATCGCCAAAATTGGCGATCGCCAAAAATCTAAATCGCCAAAAATCCAAATCGCCAAAAATCCAAATCGCCAAAAATCCAAATCGCCAAAATTGGCGATCGCCAAAAATCCAAATCGCCAAAAATCCAAATCGCCAAAAATCCAAATCGCCAAAATTGGCGATCGCCAAAAATCTAAATCGCCAAAAATCCAAATCGCCAAAAATCCAAATCGCCAAAAATCCAAATCGCCAAAAATCCAAATCGCCAAAAATCCAAATCGCCAAAATTGGCGATCGCCAAAAATCTAAATCGCCAAAAATCCAAATCGCCAAAAATCCAAATCGCCAAAAATCCAAATCGCCAAAAATCCAAATCGCCAAAAATCCAAATCGCCAAAAATCCAAATCGCCAAGAATCCAAATCGCCAAAAATCCAAATCGCCAAAAATCCAAATCGCCAAAAATCCAAATCGCCAAAAATCCAAATCGCCAAAAATCCAAATCGCCAAAAATCCAAATCGCCAAAAATCCAAATCGCCAAAATTGGCGATCGCCAAAAATCCAAATCGCCAAAAATCCAAATCGCCAAAAATCCAAATCGCCAAAAATCCAAATCGCCAAAAATCCAAATCGCCAAAAATCCAAATCGCCAAAAATCCAAATCGCCAAAAATCCAAATCGCCAAAAATCCAAAACGCCAAAAATCCAAAACGCCAAAAATCCAAATCGCCAAAAATCCAAATCGCCAAAAATCCAAATCGCCAAAAATCCAAATCGCCAAAAATCCAAATCGCCAAAAATCCAAATCGCCAAAAATCCAAATCGCCAAAAATCCAAATCGCCAAAAATCCAAATCGCCAAAAATCCAAATCGCCAAGAATCCAAATCGCCAAAAATCCAAATCGCCAAAAATCCAAATCGCCAAAAATCCAAATCGCCAAAAATCCAAATCGCCAAAAATCCAAATCGCCAAAAATCCAAATCGCCAAAAATCCAAATCGCCAAAAATCCAAATCGCCAAAAATCCAAATCGCCAAAAATCCAAATCGCCAAAAATCCAAATCGCCAAAAATCCAAATCGCCAAAAATCCAAATCGCCAAAAATCCAAATCGCCAAAAATCCAAATCGCCAAAAATCCAAATCGCCAAAAATCCAAATCGCCAAAAATCCAAATCGCCAAAATTGGCGATCGCCAAAAATCCAAATCGCCAAAAATCCAAATCGCCAAAAATCCAAATCGCCAAAAATCCAAATCGCCAAAAATCCAAATCGCCAAAAATCCAAATCGCTAAAAATCCAAATCGCCAAAAATCCAAATCGCCAAAAATCCAAATCGCCAAAAATCCAAATCGCCAAAAATCCAAATCGCCAAAAATCCAAATCGCCAAAAATCCAAATCGCCAAAATTGGCGATCGCCAAAAATCCAAATCGCCAAAAATCCAAATCGCCAAAAATCCAAATCGCCAAAAATCCAAATCGCCAAAAATCCAAATCGCCAAAAATCCAAATCGCCAAAAATCCAAATCGCCAAAAATCCAAGTCGCCAAAATTGGCGATCGCCAAAAATCCAAATCGCCAAAAATCCAAATCGCCAAAAATCCAAATCGCCAAAAATCCAAATCGCCAAAAATCCAAATCGCCAAAAATCCAAATCGCCAAAAATCCAAATCGCCAAAAATCCAAGTCGCCAAAATTGGCGATCGCCAAAAATCCAAATCGCCAAAAATCCAAATCGCCAAAAATCCAAATCGCCAAAAATCCAAATCGCCAAAAATCCAAATCGCCAAAAATCCAAATCGCCAAAAATCCAAATCGCCAAAAATCCAAATCGCCAAAAATCCAAATCGCTAAAAATCCAAATCGCCAAAAATCCAAATCGCCAAAAATCCAAATCGCCAAAAATCCAAATCGCCAAAAATCCAAATCGCCAAAAATCCAAATCGCCAAAAATCCAAATCGCCAAAATTGGCGATCGCCAAAAATCCAAATCGCCAAAAATCCAAATCGCCAAAAATCCAAATCGCCAAAAATCCAAATCGCCAAAAATCCAAATCGCCAAAAATCCAAATCGCCAAAAATCCAAATCGCCAAAAATCCAAGTCGCCAAAATTGGCGATCGCCAAAAATCCAAATCGCCAAAAATCCAAATCGCCAAAAATCCAAATCGCCAAAAATCCAAATCGCCAAAAATCCAAATCGCCAAAAATCCAAATCGCCAAAAATCCAAATCGCCAAAATTGGCGATCGCCAAAAATCCAAATTGCCAAAAATCCAAGTCGCCAAAATTGGCGATCGCCAAAAATCCAAATCGCCAAAAATCCAAATCGCCAAAAATCCAAAACGCCAAAAATCCAAATCGCCAAAATTGGCGATCGCCAAAAATCCAAATCGCCAAAAATCCAAATCGCCAAAAATCCAAATCGCCAAAAATCCAAATCGCCAAAAATCCAAATCGCCAAAAATCCAAATCGCCAAAAATCCAAATCGCCAAAAATCCAAATCGCCAAAAATCCAAATCGCCAAAAATCCAAATCGCCAAAAATCCAAATCGCCAAAATTGGCGATCGCCAAAAATCCAAATCGCCAAAAATCCAAATCGCCAAAAATCCAAATCGCCAAAAATCCAAATCGCCAAAAATCCAAATCGCCAAAAATCCAAATCGCCAAAAATCCAAATCGCCAAAAATCCAAATCGCCAAAATTGGCGATCGCCAAAAATCCAAATCGCCAAAAATCCAAATCGCCAAAAATCCAAATCGCCAAAAATCCAAATCGCCAAAAATCCAAATCGCCAAAAATCCAAATCGCCAAAAATCCAAATCGCCAAAAATCTAAATCGCCAAAAATCCAAATCGCCAAAAATCCAAATCGCCAAAAATCCAAATCGCCAAAAATCCAAATCGCCAAAAATCCAAATCGCCAAAAATCCAAATCGCCAAAAATCCAAATCGCCAAAAATCCAAATCGCCAAAAATCCAAATCGCCAAAAATCCAAATCGCCAAAAATCCAAATCGCCAAAATTGGCGATCGCCAAAAATCCAAATCGCCAAAATTGGCGATCGCCAAAAATCTAAATCGCCAAAAATCCAAATCGCCAAAAATCCAAATCGCCAAAAATCCAAATCGCCAAAATTGGCGATCGCCAAAAATCCAAATCGCCAAAAATCCAAATCGCCAAAAATCCAAATCGCCAAAAATCCAAATCGCCAAAAATCCAAATCGCCAAAAATCCAAATCGCCAAAAATCTAAATCGCCAAAAATCCAAATCGCCAAAAATCCAAATCGCCAAAAATCCAAATCGCCAAAAATCCAAATCGCCAAAAATCCAAATCGCCAAAAATCCAAATCGCCAAAAATCCAAATCGCCAAAAATCCAAGTCGCCAAAATTGGCGATCGCCAAAAATCCAAATCGCCAAAAATCCAAATCGCCAAAAATCCAAATCGCCAAAAATCCAAATCGCCAAAAATCCAAATCGCCAAAAATCCAAATCGCCAAAAATCCAAATCGCCAAAAATCCAAATCGCCAAAAATCCAAATCGCCAAAAATCCAAATCGCCAAAAATCCAAATCGCCAAAAATCCAAATCGCCAAAAATCCAAATCGCCAAAAATCCAAATCGCCAAAAATCCAAATCGCCAAAAATCCAAATCGCCAAAAATCCAAATCGCCAAAAATCCAAATCGCCAAAATTGGCGATCGCCAAAAATCCAAATCGCCAAAAATCCAAATCGCCAAAAATCCAAATCGCCAAAAATCCAAATCGCCAAAAATCCAAATCGCCAAAAATCCAAATCGCCAAAAATCCAAATCGCCAAAAATCCAAATCGCCAAAAATCCAAATCGCCAAAAATCCAAATCGCCAAAAATCCAAATCGCCAAAAATCCAAATCGCCAAAAATCCAAATCGCCAAAAATCCAAATCGCCAAAAATCCAAATCGCTAAAAATCCAAATCGCCAAAAATCCAAATCGCCAAAAATCCAAATCGCCAAAAATCCAAATCGCCAAAAATCCAAATCGCCAAAAATCCAAATCGCCAAAAATCCAAATCGCCAAAATTGGCGATCGCCAAAAATCCAAATCGCCAAAAATCCAAATCGCCAAAAATCCAAATCGCCAAAAATCCAAATCGCCAAAAATCCAAATCGCCAAAAATCCAAATCGCCAAAAATCCAAATCGCCAAAAATCCAAGTCGCCAAAATTGGCGATCGCCAAAAATCCAAATCGCCAAAAATCCAAATCGCCAAAAATCCAAATCGCCAAAAATCCAAATCGCCAAAAATCCAAATCGCCAAAATTGGCGATCGCCAAAAATCCAAATCGCCAAAAATCCAAATCGCCAAAAATCCAAATCGCCAAAAATCCAAATCGCCAAAAATCCAAATCGCCAAAAATCCAAATCGCCAAAAATCCAAATCGCTAAAAATCCAAATCGCCAAAAATCCAAATCGCCAAAAATCCAAATCGCCAAAAATCCAAATCGCCAAAAATCCAAATCGCCAAAAATCCAAATCGCCAAAAATCCAAATCGCCAAAATTGGCGATCGCCAAAAATCCAAATCGCCAAAAATCCAAATCGCCAAAAATCCAAATCGCCAAAAATCCAAATCGCCAAAAATCCAAATCGCCAAAAATCCAAATCGCCAAAAATCCAAATCGCCAAAAATCCAAATCGCCAAAAATCCAAGTCGCCAAAATTGGCGATCGCCAAAAATCCAAATCGCCAAAAATCCAAATCGCCAAAAATCCAAATCGCCAAAAATCCAAATCGCCAAAAATCCAAATCGCCAAAAATCCAAATCGCCAAAATTGGCGATCGCCAAAAATCCAAATTGCCAAAAATCCAAGTCGCCAAAATTGGCGATCGCCAAAAATCCAAATCGCCAAAAATCCAAATCGCCAAAAATCCAAAACGCCAAAAATCCAAATCGCCAAAATTGGCGATCGCCAAAAATCCAAATCGCCAAAAATCCAAATCGCCAAAAATCCAAATCGCCAAAAATCCAAATCGCCAAAAATCCAAATCGCCAAAATTGGCGATCGCCAAAAATCCAAATCGCCAAAAATCCAAATCGCCAAAAATCCAAATCGCCAAAAATCCAAATTGCCAAAATTGGCGATCGCCAAAAATCCAAATCGCCAAAAATCCAAATCGCCAAAAATCCAAATCGCCAAAAATCCAAATTGCCAAAAATCCAAGTCGCCAAAATTGGCGATCGCCAAAAATCCAAATCGCCAAAAATCCAAATCGCCAAAAATCCAAAACGCCAAAAATCCAAATCGCCAAAATTGGCGATCGCCAAAAATCCAAATCGCCAAAAATCCAAATCGCCAAAAATCCAAATCGCCAAAAATCCAAATCGCCAAAAATCCAAATCGCCAAAATTGGCGATCGCCAAAAATCCAAATCGCCAAAAATCCAAATCGCCAAAAATCCAAATCGCCAAAAATCCAAATCGCCAAAAATCCAAATCGCCAAAAATCTAAATCGCCAAAAATCCAAATCGCCAAAAATCCAAATCGCCAAAAATCTAAATCGCCAAAAATCCAAATCGCCAAAAATCCAAATCGCCAAAAATCCAAATCGCCAAAAATCCAAATCGCCAAAAATCCAAATCGCTAAAAATCCAAATCGCCAAAAATCCAAATCGCCAAAAATCCAAATCGCCAAAAATCCAAATCGCCAAAAATCCAAATCGCCAAAAATCCAAATCGCCAAAAATCCAAATCGCCAAAATTGGCGATCGCCAAAAATCCAAATCGCCAAAAATCCAAATCGCCAAAAATCCAAATCGCCAAAAATCCAAATCGCCAAAAATCCAAGTCGCCAAAATTGGCGATCGCCAAAAATCCAAATCGCCAAAAATCCAAATCGCCAAAAATCCAAATCGCCAAAAATCCAAATCGCCAAAAATCCAAATCGCCAAAATTGGCGATCGCCAAAAATCCAAATCGCCAAAAATCCAAATCGCCAAAAATCCAAATCGCCAAAAATCCAAATCGCCAAAAATCCAAGTCGCCAAAATTGGCGATCGCCAAAAATCCAAATCGCCAAAAATCCAAATCGCCAAAAATCCAAATCGCCAAAAATCCAAATCGCCAAAATTGGCGATCGCCAAAAATCCAAATCGCCAAAAATCCAAATCGCCAAAAATCCAAATCGCCAAAAATCCAAATCGCCAAAAATCCAAATCGCCAAAAATCCAAATCGCCAAAAATCCAAATCGCTAAAAATCCAAATCGCCAAAAATCCAAATCGCCAAAAATCCAAATCGCCAAAAATCCAAATCGCCAAAAATCCAAATCGCCAAAAATCCAAATCGCCAAAAATCCAAATCGCCAAAATTGGCGATCGCCAAAAATCCAAATCGCCAAAAATCCAAATCGCCAAAAATCCAAATCGCCAAAAATCCAAATCGCCAAAAATCCAAATCGCCAAAAATCCAAATCGCCAAAAATCCAAATCGCCAAAAATCCAAATCGCCAAAAATCCAAATCGCCAAAAATCCAAATCGCCAAAAATCCAAATCGCCAAAATTGGCGATCGCCAAAAATCCAAATTGCCAAAAATCCAAGTCGCCAAAATTGGCGATCGCCAAAAATCCAAATCGCCAAAAATCCAAATCGCCAAAAATCCAAAACGCCAAAAATCCAAATCGCCAAAATTGGCGATCGCCAAAAATCCAAATCGCCAAAAGTCCAAATCGCCAAAAATCCAAATCGCCAAAAATCCAAATCGCCAAAAATCCAAATCGCCAAAATTGGCGATCGCCAAAAATCCAAATCGCCAAAAATCCAAATCGCCAAAAATCCAAATCGCCAAAAATCCAAATTGCCAAAAATCCAAGTCGCCAAAATTGGCGATCGCCAAAAATCCAAATCGCCAAAAATCCAAATCGCCAAAAATCCAAAACGCCAAAAATCCAAATCGCCAAAATTGGCGATCGCCAAAAATCCAAATCGCCAAAAATCCAAATCGCCAAAAATCCAAATCGCCAAAAATCCAAATCGCCAAAAATCCAAATCGCCAAAATTGGCGATCGCCAAAAATCCAAATCGCCAAAAATCCAAATCGCCAAAAATCCAAATCGCCAAAAATCCAAATCGCCAAAAATCCAAATCGCCAAAATTGGCGATCGCCAAAAATCCAAATCGCCAAAAATCCAAATCGCCAAAAATCCAAATCGCCAAAAATCCAAATCGCCAAAAATCCAAATCGCCAAAAATCTAAATCGCCAAAAATCCAAATCGCCAAAAATCCAAATCGCCAAAAATCCAAATCGCCAAAAATCCAAATCGCCAAAAATCCAAATCGCCAAAAATCCAAATCGCCAAAAATCCAAATCGCCAAAAATCCAAATCGCCAAAAATCCAAATCGCCAAAAATCCAAATCGCCAAAAATCCAAATCGCCAAAAATCCAAATCGCCAAAAATCCAAATCGCCAAAAATCCAAATCGCCAAAAATCCAAATCGCCAAAATTGGCGATCGCCAAAAATCCAAATTGCCAAAAATCCAAGTCGCCAAAATTGGCGATCGCCAAAAATCCAAATCGCCAAAAATCCAAATCGCCAAAAATCCAAAACGCCAAAAATCCAAATCGCCAAAATTGGCGATCGCCAAAAATCCAAATCGCCAAAAATCCAAATCGCCAAAAATCCAAATCGCCAAAAATCCAAATCGCCAAAAATCCAAATCGCCAAAATTGGCGATCGCCAAAAATCCAAATCGCCAAAAATCCAAATCGCCAAAAATCCAAATCGCCAAAAATCCAAATTGCCAAAATTGGCGATCGCCAAAAATCCAAATCGCCAAAAATCCAAATCGCCAAAAATCCAAATCGCCAAAATTGGCGATCGCCAAAAATCCAAATCGCCAAAAATCCAAATCGCCAAAAATCCAAATCGCCAAAAATCCAAATCGCCAAAAATCCAAATCGCCAAAAATCCAAATCGCCAAAAATCCAAATCGCTAAAAATCCAAATCGCCAAAAATCCAAATCGCCAAAAATCCAAATCGCCAAAAATCCAAATCGCCAAAAATCCAAATCGCCAAAAATCCAAATCGCCAAAAATCCAAATCGCCAAAATTGGCGATCGCCAAAAATCCAAATCGCCAAAAATCCAAATCGCCAAAAATCCAAATCGCCAAAAATCCAAATCGCCAAAAATCCAAGTCGCCAAAATTGGCGATCGCCAAAAATCCAAATCGCCAAAAATCCAAATCGCCAAAAATCCAAATCGCCAAAAATCCAAATCGCCAAAAATCCCAATCGCCAAAATTGGCGATCGCCAAAAATCCAAATCGCCAAAAATCCAAATCGCCAAAAATCCAAATCGCCAAAAATCCAAATCGCTAAAAATCCAAATCGCCAAAAATCCAAATCGCCAAAAATCCAAATCGCCAAAAATCCAAATCGCCAAAAATCCAAATCGCCAAAAATCCAAATCGCCAAAAATCCAAATCGCCAAAATTGGCGATCGCCAAAAATCCAAATCGCCAAAAATCCAAATCGCCAAAAATCCAAATCGCCAAAAATCCAAATCGCCAAAAATCCAAGTCGCCAAAATTGGCGATCGCCAAAAATCCAAATCGCCAAAAATCCAAATCGCCAAAAATCCAAATCGCCAAAAATCCAAATCGCCAAAAATCCCAATCGCCAAAATTGGCGATCGCCAAAAATCCAAATCGCCAAAAATCCAAATCGCCAAAAATCCAAATCGCCAAAAATCCAAGTCGCCAAAATTGGCGATCGCCAAAAATCCAAATCGCCAAAAATCCAAATCGCCAAAATTGGCGATCGCCAAAAATCCAAATCGCCAAAAATCCAAATCGCCAAAAATCCAAATCGCCAAAATTGGCGATCGCCAAAAATCTAAATCGCCAAAAATCCAAATCGCCAAAAATCCAAATCGCCAAAAATCCAAATCGCCAAAAATCCAAATCGCCAAAAATCCAAATCGCCAAAAATCCAAATCGCCAAAATTGGCGATCGCCAAAAATCCAAATCGCCAAAAATCCAAATCGCCAAAAATCCAAATCGCCAAAAATCCAAATCGCCAAAAATCCAAATCGCCAAAAATCCAAATCGCCAAAAATCCAAATCGCCAAAAATCCAAATCGCCAAAAATCCAAATCGCCAAAAATCCAAATCGCCAAAAATCCAAATCGCCAAAAATCCAAATCGCCAAAATTGGCGATCGCCAAAAATCCAAATCGCCAAAAATCCAAATCGCCAAAAATCCAAATCGCCAAAAATCCAAATCGCCAAAAATCCAAATCGCCAAAAATCCAAATCGCCAAAAATCCAAATCGCCAAAAATCCAAATCGCCAAAAATCCAAATCGCCAAAAATCCAAATCGCCAAAAATCCAAATCGCCAAAAATCCAAATCGCCAAAATTGGCGATCGCCAAAAATCCAAATTGCCAAAAATCCAAATCGCCAAAAATCCAAATCGCCAAAAATCCAAATCGCCAAAAATCCAAATCGCCAAAAATCCAAATCGCCAAAAATCCAAATCGCCAAAAATCCAAATCGCCAAAAATCCAAATCGCCAAAATTGGCGATCGCCAAAAATCCAAATCGCCAAAAATCCAAATCGCCAAAAATCCAAATCGCCAAAAATCCAAATCGCCAAAAATCCAAATCGCCAAAATTGGCGATCGCCAAAAATCTAAATCGCCAAAATTGGCGATCGCCAAAAATCCAAATCGCCAAAAATCCAAATCGCCAAAAATCCAAATCGCCAAAAATCCAAATCGCCAAAAATCCAAATCGCCAAAAATCCAAATCGCCAAAAATCCAAATCGCCAAAATTGGCGATCGCCAAAAATCTAAATCGCCAAAAATCCAAATCGCCAAAAATCCAAATCGCCAAAAATCCAAATCGCCAAAAATCCAAATCGCCAAAAATCCAAATCGCCAAAATTGGCGATCGCCAAAAATCCAAATCGCCAAAAATCCAAATCGCCAAAAATCCAAATCGCCAAAAATCCAAATCGCCAAAAATCCAAATCGCCAAAAATCCAAATCGCCAAAAATCCAAATCGCCAAAAATCCAAATCGCCAAAAATCCAAATCGCCAAAAATCCAAATCGCCAAAAATCCAAATCGCCAAAAATCCAAATCGCCAAAAATCCAAATCGCCAAAATTGGCGATCGCCAAAAATCCAAATCGCCAAAAATCCAAATCGCCAAAAATCCAAATCGCCAAAAATCCAAATCGCCAAAAATCCAAATCGCCAAAAATCCAAATCGCCAAAAATCCAAATCGCCAAAAATCCAAATCGCCAAAAATCCAAATCGCCAAAAATCCAAATCGCCAAAAATCCAAATCGCCAAAAATCCAAATCGCCAAAATTGGCGATCGCCAAAAATCTAAATCGCCAAAATTGGCGATCGCCAAAAATCCAAATCGCCAAAAATCCAAATCGCCAAAAATCCAAATCGCCAAAAATCCAAATCGCCAAAAATCCAAATCGCCAAAAATCCAAATCGCCAAAAATCCAAATCGCCAAAATTGGCGATCGCCAAAAATCTAAATCGCCAAAAATCCAAATCGCCAAAAATCCAAATCGCCAAAAATCCAAATCGCCAAAAATCCAAATCGCCAAAAATCCAAATCGCCAAAATTGGCGATCGCCAAAAATCCAAATCGCCAAAAATCCAAATCGCCAAAAATCCAAATCGCCAAAAATCCAAATCGCCAAAAATCCAAATCGCCAAAAATCCAAATCGCCAAAAATCCAAATCGCCAAAAATCCAAATCGCCAAAAATCCAAATCGCCAAAAATCCAAATCGCCAAAAATCCAAATCGCCAAAAATCCAAATCGCCAAAAATCCAAATCGCCAAAATTGGCGATCGCCAAAAATCCAAATCGCCAAAAATCCAAATCGCCAAAAATCCAAATCGCCAAAAATCCAAATCGCCAAAAATCCAAATCGCCAAAAATCCAAATCGCCAAAAATCCAAATCGCCAAAAATCCAAATCGCCAAAAATCCAAATCGCCAAAATTGGCGATCGCCAAAAATCTAAATCGCCAAAAATCCAAATCGCCAAAAATCCAAATCGCCAAAAATCCAAATCGCCAAAAATCCAAATCGCCAAAAATCCAAATCGCCAAAAATCCAAATCGCCAAAAATCCAAATCGCCAAAATTGGCGATCGCCAAAAATCCAAATCGCCAAAAATCCAAATCGCCAAAAATCCAAATCGCCAAAAATCCAAATCGCCAAAAATCCAAATCGCCAAAAATCCAAATCGCCAAAAATCCAAATCGCCAAAAATCCAAATCGCCAAAATTGGCGATCGCCAAAAATCTAAATCGCCAAAAATCCAAATCGCCAAAAATCCAAATCGCCAAAAATCCAAATCGCCAAAAATCCAAATCGCCAAAAATCCAAATCGCCAAAAATCCAAATCGCCAAAAATCCAAATCGCCAAAAATCCAAATCGCCAAAAATCCAAATCGCCAAAAATCCAAATCGCCAAAATTGGCGATCGCCAAAAATCCAAATCGCCAAAAATCCAAATCGCCAAAAATCCAAATCGCCAAAAATCCAAATCGCCAAAAATCCAAATCGCCAAAAATCCAAATCGCCAAAAATCCAAATCGCCAAAAATCCAAATCGCCAAAATTGGCGATCGCCAAAAATCCAAATCGCCAAAAATCCAAATCGCCAAAAATCCAAATCGCCAAAATTGGCGATCGCCAAAAATCTAAATCGCCAAAAATCCAAATCGCCAAAAATCCAAATCGCCAAAAATCCAAATCGCCAAAAATCCAAATCGCCAAAAATCCAAATCGCCAAAAATCCAAATCGCCAAAATTGGCGATCGCCAAAAATCCAAATCGCCAAAAATCCAAATCGCCAAAAATCCAAATCGCCAAAAATCCAAATCGCCAAAAATCCAAATCGCCAAAAATCCAAATCGCCAAAAATCCAAATCGCCAAAATTGGCGATCGCCAAAAATCTAAATCGCCAAAAATCCAAATCGCCAAAAATCCAAATCGCCAAAAATCCAAATCGCCAAAAATCCAAATCGCCAAAAATCCAAATCGCCAAAAATCCAAATCGCCAAAAATCCAAATCGCCAAAAATCCAAATCGCCAAAATTGGCGATCGCCAAAAATCCAAATCGCCAAAAATCCAAATCGCCAAAAATCCAAATCGCCAAAAATCCAAATCGCCAAAAATCCAAATCGCCAAAAATCCAAATCGCCAAAAATCCAAATCGCCAAAAATCCAAATCGCCAAAAATCCAAATCGCCAAAAATCCAAATCGCCAAAATTGGCGATCGCCAAAAATCCAAATCGCCAAAAATCCAAATCGCCAAAAATCCAAATCGCCAAAAATCCAAATCGCCAAAATTGGCGATCGCCAAAAATCTAAATCGCCAAAAATCCAAATCGCCAAAAATCCAAATCGCCAAAAATCCAAATCGCCAAAAATCCAAATCGCCAAAAATCCAAATCGCCAAAATTGGCGATCGCCAAAAATCCAAATCGCCAAAAATCCAAATCGCCAAAAATCCAAATCGCCAAAAATCCAAATCGCCAAAAATCCAAATCGCCAAAAATCCAAATCGCCAAAAATCCAAATCGCCAAAAATCCAAATCGCCAAAAATCCAAATCGCCAAAAATCCAAATCGCCAAAAATCCAAATCGCCAAAATTGGCGATCGCCAAAAATCCAAATCGCCAAAAATCCAAATCGCCAAAAATCCAAATCGCCAAAAATCCAAATCGCCAAAAATCCAAATCGCCAAAAATCCAAATCGCCAAAATTGGCGATCGCCAAAAATCCAAATCGCCAAAAATCCAAATCGCCAAAAATCCAAATCGCCAAAAATCCAAATCGCCAAAAATCCAAATCGCCAAAAATCCAAATCGCCAAAAATCCAAATCGCCAAAAATCCAAATCGCCAAAAATCCAAATCGCCAAAAATCCAAATCGCCAAAAATCCAAATCGCCAAAAATCCAAATCGCCAAAATTGGCGATCGCCAAAAATCCAAATCGCCAAAAATCCAAATCGCCAAAAATCCAAATCGCCAAAATTGGCGATCGCCAAAAATCCAAATCGCCAAAAATCCAAATCGCCAAAAATCCAAATCGCCAAAAATCCAAATCGCCAAAATTGGCGATCGCCAAAAATCTAAATCGCCAAAAATCCAAATCGCCAAAAATCCAAATCGCCAAAAATCCAAATCGCCAAAAATCCAAATCGCCAAAAATCCAAATCGCCAAAAATCCAAATCGCCAAAATTGGCGATCGCCAAAAATCCAAATCGCCAAAAATCCAAATCGCCAAAAATCCAAATCGCCAAAAATCCAAATCGCCAAAAATCCAAATCGCCAAAAATCCAAATCGCCAAAAATCCAAATCGCCAAAAATCCAAATCGCCAAAATTGGCGATCGCCAAAAATCCAAATCGCCAAAAATCCAAATCGCCAAAAATCCAAATCGCCAAAATTGGCGATCGCCAAAAATCTAAATCGCCAAAAATCCAAATCGCCAAAAATCCAAATCGCCAAAAATCCAAATCGCCAAAAATCCAAATCGCCAAAAATCCAAATCGCCAAAAATCCAAATCGCCAAAATTGGCGATCGCCAAAAATCCAAATCGCCAAAAATCCAAATCGCCAAAATTGGCGATCGCCAAAAATCCAAATCGCCAAAAATCCAAATCGCCAAAAATCCAAATCGCCAAAATTGGCGATCGCCAAAAATCCAAATCGCCAAAATTGGCGATCGCCAAAAATCCAAATCGCCAAAAATCCAAATCGCCAAAATTGGCGATCGCCAAAAATCCAAATCGCCAAAAATCCAAATCGCCAAAAATCCAAATCGCCAAAAATCCAAATCGCCAAAAATCCAAATCGCCAAAAATCCAAATCGCCAAAAATCCAAATCGCCAAAAATCCAAATCGCCAAAAATCCAAATCGCCAAAATTGGCGATCGCCAAAAATCCAAATCGCCAAAATTGGCGATCGCCAAAAATCCAAATCGCCAAAAATCCAAATCGCCAAAAATCCAAATCGCCAAAATTGGCGATCGCCAAAAATCCAAATCGCCAAAAATCCAAATCGCCAAAAATCCAAATCGCCAAAAATCCAAATCGCCAAAAATCCAAATCGCCAAAAATCCAAATCGCCAAAAATCCAAATCGCCAAAATTCCAAATCGCCAAAAATCCAAATCGCCAAAAATCCAAATCGCCAAAAATCCAAATCGCCAAAAATCCAAATCGCCAAAAATCCCAATCGCCAAAAATCCAAATCGCCAAAAATCCAAATCGCCAAAATTGGCGATCGCCAAAAATCCAAATCGCCAAAAATCCAAATCGCCAAAAATCCAAATCGCCAAAAATCCAAATCGCCAAAAATCCAAATCGCCAAAAATCCAAATCGCCAAAAATCCAAATCGCCAAAAATCCAAATCGCCAAAAATCCAAATCGCCAAAAATCCAAATCGCCAAAAATCCAAATCGCCAAAAATCCAAATCGCCAAAAATCCAAATCGCCAAAAATCCAAATCGCCAAAAATCCAAATCGCCAAAAATCCAAATCGCCAAAAATCCAAATCGCCAAAAATCCAAATCGCCAAAATTCCAAATCGCCAAAAATCCAAATCGCCAAAAATCCAAATCGCCAAAAATCCAAATCGCCAAAATTGGCGATCGCCAAAATTCCAAATCGCCAAAAATCCAAATCGCCAAAAATCCAAATCGCCAAAAATCCAAATCGCCAAAAATCCAAATCGCCAAAAATCCAAATCGCCAAAAATCCAAATCGCCAAAATTGGCGATCGCCAAAAATCCAAGTCGCCAAAAATCCAAATCGCCAAAAATCCAAATCGCCAAAAATCCAAATCGCCAAAAATCCAAGTCGCCAAAAATCCAAATCGCCAAAAATCCAAATCGCCAAAATTGGCGATCGCCAAAAATCCAAGTCGCCAAAAATCCAAGTCGCCAAAAATCCAAATCGCCAAAAATCCAAATCGCCAAAAATCCAAATCGCCAAAAATCCAAATCGCCAAAAATCCAAATCGCCAAAAATCCAAATCGCCAAAAATCCAAATCGCCAAAAATCCAAATCGCCAAAAATCCAAATCGCCAAAAATCCAAATCGCCAAAAATCCAAATCGCCAAAAATCCAAATCGCCAAAAATCCAAATCGCCAAAAATCCAAATCGCCAAAAATCCAAATCGCCAAAAATCCAAATCGCCAAAAATCCAAATCGCCAAAAATCCAAATCGCCAAAAATCCAAATCGCCAAAAATCCAAATCGCCAAAAATCCAAATCGCCAAAAATCCAAATCGCCAAAAATCCAAATCGCCAAAAATCCAAATCGCCAAAAATCCAAATCGCCAAAAATCCAAATCGCCAAAAATCCAAATCGCCAAAAATCCAAATCGCCAAAAATCCAAATCGCCAAAAATCCAAATCGCCAAAAATCCAAATCGCCAAAAATCCAAATCGCCAAAAATCCAAATCGCCAAAAATCCAAATCGCCAAAAATCCAAATCGCCAAAAATCCAAATCGCCAAAAATCCAAATCGCCAAAAATCCAAATCGCCAAAAATCCAAATCGCCAAAAATCCAAATCGCCAAAAATCCAAATCGCCAAAAATCCAAATCGCCAAAAATCCAAATCGCCAAAAATCCAAATCGCCAAAAATCCAAATCGCCAAAAATCCAAATCGCCAAAAATCCAAATCGCCAAAAATCCAAATCGCCAAAAATCCAAATCGCCAAAAATCCAAATCGCCAAAAATCCAAATCGCCAAAAATCCAAATCGCCAAAAATCCAAATCGCCAAAAATCCAAATCGCCAAAAATCCAAATCGCCAAAAATCCAAATCGCCAAAAATCCAAATCGCCAAAAATCCAAATCGCCAAAAATCCAAATCGCCAAAAATCCAAATCGCCAAAAATCCAAATCGCCAAAAATCCAAATCGCCAAAATTGGCGATCGCCAAAAATCCAAATCGCCAAAATTGGCGATCGCCAAAAATCCAAATCGCCAAAAATCCAAATCGCCAAAAATCCAAGTCGCCAAAAATCCAAATCGCCAAAAATCCAAGTCGCCAAAAATCCAAATCGCCAAAAATCCAAATCGCCAAAAATCCAAATCGCCAAAATTGGCGATCGCCAAAAATCCAAATCGCCAAAAATCCAAATCGCCAAAAATCCAAATCGACGAAAATCCAAATCGCCAAAAATCCAAATCGCCAAAAATCCAAATCGCCAAAATTGGCGATCGCCAAAAATCCAAATCGCCAAAAATCCAAATCGCCAAAAATCCAAATCGCCAAAAATCCAAATCGCCAAAAATCCAAATCGCCAAAAATCCAAATCGCCAAAAATCCAAATCGCCAAAAATCCAAATCGCCAAAAATCCAAATCGCCAAAAATCCAAATCGCCAAAAATCCAAATCGCCAAAAATCCAAATCGCCAAAAATCCAAATCGCCAAAAATCCAAATCGCCAAAAATCCAAATCGCCAAAAATCCAAATCGCCAAAAATCCAAATCGCCAAAAATCCAAATCGCCAAAAATCCAAATCGCCAAAAATCCAAATCGCCAAAAATCCAAATCGCCAAAAATCCAAATCGCCAAAAATCCAAATCGCCAAAATTGGCGATCGCCAAAAATCCAAATCGCCAAAATTGGCGATCGCCAAAAATCCAAATCGCCAAAAATCCAAATCGCCAAAAATCCAAGTCGCCAAAAATCCAAATCGCCAAAAATCCAAGTCGCCAAAAATCCAAATCGCCAAAAATCCAAATCGCCAAAAATCCAAATCGCCAAAATTGGCGATCGCCAAAAATCCAAATCGCCAAAAATCCAAATCGCCAAAAATCCAAATCGCCGAAAATCCAAATCGCCAAAAATCCAAATCGCCAAAAATCCAAATCGCCAAAATTGGCGATCGCCAAAAATCCAAATCGCCAAAAATCCAAATCGCCAAAAATCCAAATCGCCAAAAATCCAAATCGCCAAAAATCCAAATCGCCAAAAATCCAAATCGCCAAAAATCCAAATCGCCAAAAATCCAAATCGCCAAAAATCCAAATCGCCAAAATTGGCGATCGCCAAAAATCCAAATCGCCAAAAATCCAAATCGCCAAAATTGGCGATCGCCAAAAATCCAAATCGCCAAAATTGGCGATCGCCAAAAATCCAAATCGCCAAAATTGGCGATCGCCAAAAATCCAAATCGCCAAAATTGGCGATCGCCAAAAATCCAAATCGCCAAAATTCCAAATCGCCAAAAATCCAAATCGCCAAAATTCCAAATCGCCAAAAATCCAAGTCGCCAAAAATCCAAATCGCCAAAAATCCAAATCGCCAAAATTGGCGATCGCCAAAAATCCAAATCGCCAAAATTGGCGATCGCCAAAAATCCAAATCGCCAAAATTGGCGATCGCCAAAAATCCAAATCGCCAAAATTGGCGATCGCCAAAAATCCAAATCGCCAAAATTGGCGATCGCCAAAAATCCAAATCGCCAAAATTGGCGATCGCCAAAAATCCAAATCGCCAAAATTGGCGATCGCCAAAAATCCAAGTCGCCAAAAATCCAAATCGCCAAAATTGGCGATCGCCAAAAATCCAAATCGCCAAAATTGGCGATCGCCAAAAATCCAAGTCGCCAAAAATCCAAATCGCCAAAATTGGCGATCGCCAAAAATCCAAATCGCCAAAAATCCAAATCGCCAAAATTGGCGATCGCCAAAAATCCAAATCGCCAAAAATCCAAGTCGCCAAAAATCCAAATC
Source organism: Oscheius sp. DF5033 (assembly GCA_964036215.1). NCBI lineage: Eukaryota > Metazoa > Nematoda > Chromadorea > Rhabditida > Rhabditidae > Oscheius > Oscheius sp. DF5033. The sequence goes on along the minus strand of CAXIWN010000030.1, from coordinate 34,604 downwards.
GCCAAAATTGGCGATCGCCAAAAATCCAAGTCGCCAAAAATCCAAATCGCCAAAAATCCAAATCGCCAAAATTGGCGATCGCCAAAAATCCAAATCGCCAAAATTGGCGATCGCCAAAAATCCAAATCGCCAAAAATCCAAATCGCCAAAAATCCAAGTCGCCAAAATTGGCGATCGCCAAAAATCCAAATCGCCAAAATTGGCGATCGCCAAAAATCCAAGTCGCCAAAAATCCAAATCGCCAAAAATCCAAATCGCCAAAATTGGCGATCGCCAAAAATCCAAGTCGCCAAAAATCCAAATCGCCAAAAATCCAAATCGCCAAAATTGGCGATCGCCAAAAATCCAAGTCGCCAAAAATCCAAATCGCCAAAATTGGCGATCGCCAAAAATCCAAATCGCCAAAAATCCAAATCGCCAAAATTGGCGATCGCCAAAAATCCAAGTCGCCAAAAATCCAAATCGCCAAAATTGGCGATCGCCAAAAATCCAAATCGCCAAAAATCCAAATCGCCAAAATTGGCGATCGCCAAAAATCCAAATCGCCAAAATTGGCGATCGCCAAAAATCCAAATCGCCAAAATTGGCGATCGCCAAAAATCCAAATCGCCAAAAATCCAAATCGCCAAAATTGGCGATCGCCAAAAATCCAAATCGCCAAAAATCCAAATGGCCAAAATTGGCGATCGCCAAAAATCCAAGTCGCCAAAAATCCAAATCGCCAAAATTGGCGATCGCCAAAAATCCAAGTCGCCAAAAATCCAAATCGCCAAAATTGGCGATCGCCAAAAATCCAAGTCGCCAAAAATCCAAATCGCCAAAAATCCAAATCGCCAAAATTGGCGATCGCCAAAAATCCAAATCGCCAAAATTGGCGATCGCCAAAAATCCAAATCGCCAAAATTGGCGATCGCCAAAAATCCAAATCGCCAAAAATCCAAATCGCCAAAATTGGCGATCGCCAAAAATCCAAATCGCCAAAATTGGCGATCGCCAAAAATCCAAATCGCCAAAATTGGCGATCGCCAAAAATCCAAATCGCCAAAATTGGCGATCGCCAAAAATCCAAATCGCCAAAATTCCAAATCGCCAAAAATCCAAATCGCCAAAATTCCAAATCGCCAAAAATCCAAGTCGCCAAAAATCCAAATCGCCAAAAATCCAAATCGCCAAAATTGGCGATCGCCAAAAATCCAAATCGCCAAAATTGGCGATCGCCAAAAATCCAAATCGCCAAAAATCCAAATCGCCAAAATTGGCGATCGCCAAAAATCCAAGTCGCCAAAAATCCAAATCGCCAAAATTGGCGATCGCCAAAAATCCAAATCGCCAAAATTGGCGATCGCCAAAAATCCAAGTCGCCAAAAATCCAAATCGCCAAAATTGGCGATCGCCAAAAATCCAAATCGCCAAAAATCCAAATCGCCAAAATTGGCGATCGCCAAAAATCCAAATCGCCAAAAATCCAAGTCGCCAAAAATCCAAATCGCCAAAATTGGCGATCGCCAAAAATCCAAGTCGCCAAAAATCCAAATCGCCAAAATTGGCGATCGCCAAAAATCCAAATCGCCAAAAATCCAAATCGCCAAAATTGGCGATCGCCAAAAATCCAAGTCGCCAAAAATCCAAATCGCCAAAAATCCAAATCGCCAAAATTGGCGATCGCCAAAAATCCAAATCGCCAAAATTGGCGATCGCCAAAAATCCAAATCGCCAAAAATCCAAATCGCCAAAATTGGCGATCGCCAAAAATCCAAGTCGCCAAAAATCCAAATCGCCAAAAATCCAAATCGCCAAAATTGGCGATCGCCAAAAATCCAAGTCGCCAAAAATCCAAATCGCCAAAATTGGCGATCGCCAAAAATCCAAATCGCCAAAAATCCAAATCGCCAAAATTGGCGATCGCCAAAAATCCAAATCGCCAAAATTGGCGATCGCCAAAAATCCAAATCGCCAAAATTGGCGATCGCCAAAAATCCAAATCGCCAAAAATCCAAATCGCCAAAATTGGCGATCGCCAAAAATCCAAATCGCCAAAATTGGCGATCGCCAAAAATCCAAATCGCCAAAATTGGCGATCGCCAAAAATCCAAATCGCCAAAATTGGCGATCGCCAAAAATCCAAATCGCCAAAAATCCAAGTCGCCAAAATTGGCGATCGCCAAAAATCCAAATCGCCAAAATTGGCGATCGCCAAAAATCCAAATCGCCAAAAATCCAAATCGCCAAAATTGGCGATCGCCAAAAATCCAAATCGCCAAAATTGGCGATCGCCAAAAATCCAAATCGCCAAAATTGGCGATCGCCAAAAATCCAAATCGCCAAAATTGGCGATCGCCAAAAATCCAAATCGCCAAAATTGGCGATCGCCAAAAATCCAAATCGCCAAAAATCCAAATCGCCAAAATTGGCGATCGCCAAAAATCCAAATCGCCAAAATTGGCGATCGCCAAAAATCCAAATCGCCAAAATTGGCGATCGCCAAAAATCCAAATCGCCAAAAATCCAAGTCGCCAAAATTGGCGATCGCCAAAAATCCAAATCGCCAAAATTGGCGATCGCCAAAAATCCAAATCGCCAAAATTGGCGATCGCCAAAAATCCAAATCGCCAAAAATCCAAATCGCCAAAATTGGCGATCGCCAAAAATCCAAATCGCCAAAATTGGCGATCGCCAAAAATCCAAATCGCCAAAATTGGCGATCGCCAAAAATCCAAATCGCCAAAATTGGCGATCGCCAAAAATCCAAATCGCCAAAAATCCAAATCGCCAAAATTGGCGATCGCCAAAAATCCAAATCGCCAAAATTGGCGATCGCCAAAAATCCAAATCGCCAAAATTGGCGATCGCCAAAAATCCAAATCGCCAAAAATCCAAATAGCCAAAATTGGCGATCGCCAAAAATCCAAATCGCCAAAATTGGCGATCGCCAAAAATCCAAATCGCCAAAATTGGCGATCGCCAAAAATCCAAATCGCCAAAAATCCAAATCGCCAAAATTGGCGATCGCCAAAAATCCAAATCGCCAAAATTGGCGATCGCCAAAAATCCAAGTCGCCAAAAATCCAAGTCGCCAAAAATCCAAATCGCCAAAATTGGCGATCGCCAAAAATCCAAATCGCCAAAATTGGCGATCGCCAAAAATCCAAGTCGCCAAAAATCCAAATCGCCAAAATTGGCGATCGCCAAAAATCCAAATCGCCAAAAATCCAAATCGCCAAAATTGGCGATCGCCAAAAATCCAAATCGCCAAAAATCCAAGTCGCCAAAAATCCAAATCGCCAAAATTGGCGATCGCCAAAAATCCAAATCGCCAAAATTGGCGATCGCCAAAAATCCAAATCGCCAAAAATCCAAATCGCCAAAATTGGCGATCGCCAAAAATCCAAATCGCCAAAATTGGCGATCGCCAAAAATCCAAATCGCCAAAATTGGCGATCGCCAAAAATCCAAATCGCCAAAATTGGCGATCGCCAAAAATCCAAATCGCCAAAAATCCAAATCGCCAAAATTGGCGATCGCCAAAAATCCAAATCGCCAAAATTGGCGATCGCCAAAAATCCAAGTCGCCAAAAATCCAAATCGCCAAAATTGGCGATCGCCAAAAATCCAAATCGCCAAAAATCCAAATCGCCAAAAATCCAAATCGCCAAAAATCCAAATCGCCAAAAATCCAAATCGCCAAAATTGGCGATCGCCAAAAATCCAAATCGCCAAAAATCCAAGTCGCCAAAATTGGCGATCGCCAAAAATCCAAATCGCCAAAATTGGCGATCGCCAAAAATCCAAGTCGCCAAAAATCCAAATCGCCAAAAATCCAAATCGCCAAAATTGGCGATCGCCAAAAATCCAAATCGCCAAAATTGGCGATCGCCAAAAATCCAAGTCGCCAAAAATCCAAATCGCCAAAAATCCAAATCGCCAAAAATCCAAATCGCCAAAATTGGCGATCGCCAAAAATCCAAGTCGCCAAAAATCCAAATCGCCAAAATTGGCGATCGCCAAAAATCCAAATCGCCAAAATTGGCGATCGCCAAAAATCCAAATCGCCAAAATTGGCGATCGCCAAAAATCCAAGTCGCCAAAAATCCAAATCGCCAAAATTGGCGATCGCCAAAAATCCAAATCGCCAAAAATCCAAATCGCCAAAAATCCAAATCGCCAAAAATCCAAATCGCCAAAATTGGCGATCGCCAAAAATCCAAATCGCCAAAAATCCAAGTCGCCAAAATTGGCGATCGCCAAAAATCCAAATCGCCAAAATTGGCGATCGCCAAAAATCCAAGTCGCCAAAAATCCAAATCGCCAAAAATCCAAATCGCCAAAATTGGCGATCGCCAAAAATCCAAATCGCCAAAATTGGCGATCGCCAAAAATCCAAGTCGCCAAAAATCCAAATCGCCAAAAATCCAAATCGCCAAAAATCCAAATCGCCAAAATTGGCGATCGCCAAAAATCCAAGTCGCCAAAAATCCAAATCGCCAAAATTGGCGATCGCCAAAAATCCAAATCGCCAAAATTGGCGATCGCCAAAAATCCAAATCGCCAAAATTGGCGATCGCCAAAATTGGCGATCGCCAAAAATCCAAATCGCCAAAATTGGCGATCGCCAAAAATCCAAATCGCCAAAATTGGCGATCGCCAAAAATCCAAATCGCCAAAAATCCAAATCGCCAAAATTGGCGATCGCCAAAAATCCAAGTCGCCAAAAATCCAAATCGCCAAAATTGGCGATCGCCAAAAATCCAAGTCGCCAAAAATCCAAATCGCCAAAATTGGCGATCGCCAAAAATCCAAATCGCCAAAAATCCAAATCGCCAAAAATCCAAATCGCCAAAAATCCAAATCGCCAAAATTGGCGATCGCCAAAATTGGCGATCGCCAAAAATCCAAATCGCCAAAATTGGCGATCGCCAAAAATCCAAATCGCCAAAAATCCAAATCGCCAAAAATCCAAATCGCCAAAAATCCAAATCGCCAAAATTGGCGATCGCCAAAAATCCAAATCGCCAAAAATCCAAATCGCCAAAATTGGCGATCGCCAAAAATCCAAGTCGCCAAAAATCCAAATCGCCAAAATTGGCGATCGCCAAAAATCCAAATCGCCAAAATTGGCGATCGCCAAAAATCCAAATCGCCAAAATTGGCGATCGCCAAAAATCCAAATCGCCAAAAATCCAAATCGCCAAAATTGGCGATCGCCAAAAATCCAAATCGCCAAAATTGGCGATCGCCAAAAATCCAAATCGCCAAAAATCCAAATCGCCAAAATTGGCGATCGCCAAAAATCCAAATCGCCAAAATTGGCGATCGCCAAAAATCCAAATCGCCAAAAATCCAAATCGCCAAAATTGGCGATCGCCAAAAATCCAAGTCGCCAAAAATCCAAATCGCCAAAATTGGCGATCGCCAAAAATCCAAATCGCCAAAAATCCAAATCGCCAAAAATCCAAATCGCCAAAAATCCAAATCGCCAAAATTGGCGATCGCCAAAAATCCAAGTCGCCAAAAATCCAAATCGCCAAAATTGGCGATCGCCAAAAATCCAAATCGCCAAAAATCCAAATCGCCAAAATTGGCGATCGCCAAAAATCCAAATCGCCAAAATTGGCGATCGCCAAAAATCCAAATCGCCAAAATTGGCGATCGCCAAAAATCCAAATCGCCAAAATTGGCGATCGCCAAAAATCCAAATCGCCAAAAATCCAAATCGCCAAAATTGGCGATCGCCAAAAATCCAAATCGCCAAAAATCCAAATCGCCAAAAATCCAAATCGCCAAAAATCCAAATCGCCAAAATTGGCGATCGCCAAAAATCCAAATCGCCAAAAATCCAAATCGCCAAAATTGGCGATCGCCAAAAATCCAAATCGCCAAAATTGGCGATCGCCAAAAATCCAAGTCGCCAAAAATCCAAATCGCCAAAAATCCAAATCGCCAAAAATCCAAATCGCCAAAAATCCAAATCGCCAAAATTGGCGATCGCCAAAAATCCAAATCGCCAAAAATCCAAATCGCCAAAAATCCAAATCGCCAAAAATCCAAATCGCCAAAATTGGCGATCGCCAAAAATCCAAATCGCCAAAAATCCAAATCGCCAAAAATCCAAATCGCCAAAATTGGCGATCGCCAAAAATCCAAATCGCCAAAATTGGCGATCGCCAAAAATCCAAGTCGCCAAAAATCCAAATCGCCAAAAATCCAAATCGCCAAAATTGGCGATCGCCAAAAATCCAAATCGCCAAAAATCCAAGTCGCCAAAAATCCAAATCGCCAAAATTGGCGATCGCCAAAAATCCAAGTCGCCAAAAATCCAAATCGCCAAAATTGGCGATCGCCAAAAATCCAAATCGCCAAAATTGGCGATCGCCAAAAATCCAAATCGCCAAAAATCCAAGTCGCCAAAAATCCAAATCGCCAAAATTGGCGATCGCCAAAAATCCAAGTCGCCAAAAATCCAAATCGCCAAAATTGGCGATCGCCAAAAATCCAAATCGCCAAAAATCCAAATCGCCAAAATTGGCGATCGCCAAAAATCCAAATCGCCAAAAATCCAAATCGCCAAAATTGGCGATCGCCAAAAATCCAAGTCGCCAAAAATCCAAATCGCCAAAATTGGCGATCGCCAAAAATCCAAGTCGCCAAAAATCCAAATCGCCAAAATTGGCGATCGCCAAAAATCCAAATCGCCAAAATTGGCGATCGCCAAAAATCCAAATCGCCAAAATTGGCGATCGCCAAAAATCCAAATCGCCAAAAATCCAAATCGCCAAAATTGGCGATCGCCAAAAATCCAAATCGCCAAAATTGGCGATCGCCAAAAATCCAAATCGCCAAAATTGGCGATCGCCAAAAATCCAAATCGCCAAAAATCCAAATCGCCAAAATTGGCGATCGCCAAAAATCCAAATCGCCAAAAATCCAAATCGCCAAAATTGGCGATCGCCAAAAATCCAAATCGCCAAAATTGGCGATCGCCAAAAATCCAAATCGCCAAAATTGGCGATCGCCAAAAATCCAAATCGCCAAAATTGGCGATCGCCAAAAATCCAAATCGCCAAAAATCCAAATCGCCAAAAATCCAAATCGCCAAAATTGGCGATCGCCAAAAATCCAAATCGCCAAAAATCCAAATCGCCAAAATTGGCGATCGCCAAAAATCCAAATCGCCAAAATTGGCGATCGCCAAAAATCCAAATCGCCAAAATTGGCGATCGCCAAAAATCCAAATCGCCAAAATTGGCGATCGCCAAAAATCCAAGTCGCCAAAAATCCAAATCGCCAAAATTGGCGATCGCCAAAAATCCAAGTCGCCAAAAATCCAAATCGCCAAAAATCCAAATCGCCAAAATTGGCGATCGCCAAAAATCCAAATCGCCAAAATTGGCGATCGCCAAAAATCCAAATCGCCAAAATTGGCGATCGCCAAAAATCCAAATCGCCAAAAATCCAAATCGCCAAAATTGGCGATCGCCAAAAATCCAAATCGCCAAAAATCCAAATCGCCAAAATTGGCGATCGCCAAAAATCCAAATCGCCAAAATTGGCGATCGCCAAAAATCCAAATCGCCAAAAATCCAAATCGCCAAAAATCCAAATCGCCAAAATTGGCGATCGCCAAAAATCCAAATCGCCAAAAATCCAAATCGCCAAAAATCCAAATCGCCAAAATTGGCGATCGCCAAAAATCCAAATCGCCAAAAATCCAAATCGCCAAAATTGGCGATCGCCAAAAATCCAAATCGCCAAAAATCCAAATCGCCAAAAATCCAAATCGCCAAAAATCCAAATCGCCAAAAATCCAAGTCGCCAAAATTGGCGATCGCCAAAAATCCAAATCGCCAAAATTGGCGATCGCCAAAAATCCAAATCGCCAAAAATCCAAATCGCCAAAAATCCAAATCGCCAAAAATCCAAATCGCCAAAATTGGCGATCGCCAAAAATCCAAGTCGCCAAAAATCCAAGTCGCCAAAAATCCAAATCGCCAAAATTGGCGATCGCCAAAAATCCAAATCGCCAAAATTGGCGATCGCCAAAAATCCAAATCGCCAAAAATCCAAATCGCCAAAAATCCAAATCGCCAAAAATCCAAATCGCCAAAAATCCAAGTCGCCAAAATTGGCGATCGCCAAAAATCCAAATCGCCAAAATTGGCGATCGCCAAAAATCCAAATCGCCAAAATTGGCGATCGCCAAAAATCCAAATCGCCAAAATTGGCGATCGCCAAAAATCCAAATCGCCAAAATTGGCGATCGCCAAAAATCCAAATCGCCAAAATTGGCGATCGCCAAAAATCCAAATCGCCAAAAATCCAAATCGCCAAAATTGGCGATCGCCAAAAATCCAAGTCGCCAAAAATCCAAATCGCCAAAATTGGCGATCGCCAAAAATCCAAATCGCCAAAAATCCAAATCGCCAAAAATCCAAATCGCCAAAAATCCAAATCGCCAAAAATCCAAGTCGCCAAAATTGGCGATCGCCAAAAATCCAAATCGCCAAAATTGGCGATCGCCAAAAATCCAAATCGCCAAAATTGGCGATCGCCAAAAATCCAAATCGCCAAAATTGGCGATCGCCAAAAATCCAAATCGCCAAAAATCCAAATCGCCAAAATTGGCGATCGCCAAAAATCCAAATCGCCAAAATTGGCGGTCGCCAAAAATCCAAATCGCCAAAAATCCAAATCGCCAAAATTGGCGATCGCCAAAAATCCAAGTCGCCAAAAATCCAAATCGCCAAAATTGGCGATCGCCAAAAATCCAAGTCGCCAAAAATCCAAATCGCCAAAATTGGCGATCGCCAAAAATCCAAGTCGCCAAAAATCCAAATCGCCAAAAATCCAAATCGCCAAAATTGGCGATCGCCAAAAATCCAAATCGCCAAAATTGGCGATCGCCAAAAATCCAAATCGCCAAAATTGGCGATCGCCAAAAATCCAAATCGCCAAAAATCCAAATCGCCAAAATTGGCGATCGCCAAAAATCCAAATCGCCAAAATTGGCGGTCGCCAAAAATCCAAATCGCCAAAATTGGCGATCGCCAAAAATCCAAGTCGCCAAAAATCCAAATCGCCAAAAATCCAAATCGCCAAAAATCCAAATCGCCAAAATTGGCGATCGCCAAAAATCCAAGTCGCCAAAAATCCAAGTCGCCAAAAATCCAAATCGCCAAAATTGGCGATCGCCAAAAATCCAAGTCGCCAAAAATCCAAATCGCCAAAAATCCAAATCGCCAAAATTGGCGATCGCCAAAAATCCAAATCGCCAAAATTGGCGATCGCCAAAAATCCAAATCGCCAAAAATCCAAATCGCCAAAAATCCAAATCGCCAAAAATCCAAATCGCCAAAAATCCAAATCGCCAAAAATCCAAATCGCCAAAAATCCAAATCGCCAAAATTGGCGATCGCCAAAAATCCAAGTCGCCAAAAATCCAAATCGCCAAAAATCCAAATCGCCAAAAATCCAAATCGCCAAAAATCCAAATCGCCAAAAATCCAAATCGCCAAAAATCCAAATCGCCAAAAATCCAAATCGCCAAAAATCCAAATCGCCAAAATTGGCGATCGCCAAAAATCCAAATCGCCAAAAATCCAAATCGCCAAAATTGGCGATCGCCAAAAATCCAAATCGCCAAAAATCCAAATCGCCAAAGATCCAAATCGCCAAAAATCCAAATCGCCAAAAATCCAAATCGCCAAAAATCCAAATCGCCAAAATTGGCGATCGCCAAAAATCCAAATCGCCAAAAATTCAAGTCGCCAAAATTGGCGATCGCCAAAAATCCAAATCGCCAAAAATCCAAGTCGCCAAAATTGGCGATCGCCAAAAATCCAAATCGCCAAAATTGGCGATCGCCAAAAATCCAAATCGCCAAAATTGGCGATCGCCAAAAATCCAAATCGCCAAAATTCCAAATCGCCAAAATTGGCGATCGCCAAAAATCCAAGTCGCCAAAAATCCAAATCGCCAAAAATCCAAATCGCCAAAAATCCAAGTCGCCAAAATTGGCGATCGCCAAAAATCCAAATCGCCAAAATTGGCGATCGCCAAAAATCCAAGTCGCCAAAAATCCAAGTCGCCAAAAATCCAAATCGCCAAAAATCCAAATCGCCAAAATTGGCGATCGCCAAAAAATCCAAATCGCCAAAATTGGCGATCGCCAAAAATCCAAGTCGCCAAAATTCCAAATCGCCGAAATTGGCGATCGCCAAAAAATCCAAATCGCCAAAATTGGCGATCGCCAAAAATCCAAATCGCCAAAATTGGCGATCGCCAAAAATCCAAGTCGCCAAAAATCCAAGTCGCCAAAATTGGCGATCGCCAAAAATCCAAATCGCCAAAATTGGCGATCGCCAAAAATCCAAGTCGCCAAAAATCCAAATCGCCAAAAATCCAAATCGCCAAAATTGGCGATCGCCAAAAATCCAAATCGCCAAAATTGGCGATCGCCAAAAAATCCAAATCGCCAAAATTGGCGATCGCCAAAAATCCAAATCGCCAAAATTGGCGATCGCCAAAAATCCAAATCGCCAAAATTGGCGATCGCCAAAAATCCAAATCCCCAAAAATCCAAATCGCCAAAAATCCAAATCGCCAAAAATCCAAATCGCCAAAATTGGCGATCGCCAAAAATCCAAATCGCCAAAATTGGCGATCGCCAAAAATCCAAATCGCCAAAAATCCAAGTCGCCAAAAATCCAAATCGCCAAAAATCCAAATCGCCAAAAATCCAAATCGCCAAAATTGGCGATCGCCAAAAATCCAAATCGCCAAAATTGGCGATCGCCAAAAATCCAAGTCGCCAAAATTCCAAATCGCCAAAATTGGCGATCGCCAAAAAATCCAAATCGCCAAAATTGGCGATCGCCAAAAATCCAAGTCGCCAAAAATCCAAATCGCCAAAAATCCAAATCGCCAAAATTGGCGATCGCCAAAAATCCAAATCGCCAAAATTGGCGATCGCCAAAAATCCAAATCGCCAAAAATCCAAGTCGCCAAAAATCCAAATCGCCAAAAATCCAAATCGCCAAAAATCCAAATCGCCAAAATTGGCGATCGCCAAAAATCCAAATCGCCAAAATTGGCGATCGCCAAAAATCCAAGTCGCCAAAATTCCAAATCGCCAAAATTGGCGATCGCCAAAAATCCAAATCGCCAAAATTGGCGATCGCCAAAAATCCAAGTCGCCAAAAATCCAAATCGCCAAAAATCCAAATCGCCAAAATTGGCGATCGCCAAAAATCCAAATCGCCAAAATTGGCGATCGCCAAAAATCCAAATCGCCAAAAATCCAAGTCGCCAAAAATCCAAATCGCCAAAATTGGCGATCGCCAAAAATCCAAATCGCCAAAATTGGCGATCGCCAAAAATCCAAGTCGCCAAAAATCCAAATCGCCAAAAATCCAAATCGCCAAAATTGGCGATCGCCAAAAATCCAAATCGCCAAAAATCCAAGTCGCCAAAAATCCAAATCGCCAAAATTGGCGATCGCCAAAAATCCAAATCCCCAAAAATCCAAATCGCCAAAAATCCAAATCGCCAAAAATCCAAATCGCCAAAATTGGCGATCGCCAAAAATCCAAATCGCCAAAATTGGCGATCGCCAAAAATCCAAGTCGCCAAAATTCCAAATCGCCAAAATTGGCGATCGCCAAAAAATCCAAATCGCCAAAATTGGCGATCGCCAAAAATCCAAATCGCCAAAATTGGCGATCGCCAAAAATCCAAGTCGCCAAAAATCCAAGTCGCCAAAAATCCAAATCGCCAAAAATCCAAGTCGCCAAAATTGGCGATCGCCAAAAATCCAAATCGCCAAAATTGGCGATCGCCAAAAATCCAAATCGCCAAAATTGGCGATCGCCAAAAATCCAAATCGCCAAAAATCCAAATCGCCAAAATTGGCGATCGCCAAAAATCCAAATCGCCAAAAATCCAAATCGCCAAAAATCCAAATCGCCAAAAATCCAAATCGCCAAAAATCCAAATCGCCAAAAATCCAAATCGCCAAAAATCCAAATCGCCAAAAATCCAAATCGCCAAAAATCCAAATCGCCAAAAATCCAAATCGCCAAAAATCCAAATCGCCAAAATTGGCGATCGCCAAGACAATGAGACAATCCACAAGAAGAGAGGGAAAAGGTACTAGCTGTCGCTAGTTCTTGCTCTCGAGAAGGTGGTTCTAGATAAATAAAAAAGAAAGAAGAAAATACAACAACAAAGTTATCACTCACTATTTATTCCATTGACTCATAATGCAGGATAAGAGGAAGACCTTTCCGTGGCTTATACTGATGAAGAACCCTTGGCACTGATACTATAAGATGCAACTGATGCTAATCCTCAATACTCTATAGTTCCCTGATGATACAAATTGGGAGCATCCCACGAGGGGATGATTGGAACCAACCGCACACGGCGGTGACAAGAGCAAGACTGACTCGAGTACGGACGCTATCGCCCTGACCGCAGGGAAGGGCGGGAGTTTAAACGTACTTGGCGGAAACCGCGTTTCCGTCGACACTCCCGGCCCAAAAGTTGGCCGTAAGGGTGGCAGAGCGAAACCCGTCGGTCAAGGCATGCTGCACACGGGGCCGCAACAGAGCCAAGCTAGCGATGGCAATCTGAAGCGGTTTACCGTCGCTGATCCAGAAGATCACATAGCCCGCTTACCAACCTCCGGATTATCGATGCCCAGAGCAGCGCGGAATGTAAGAAGGCCTCAAACTGATGCAAAGCTAGTCACTAACCGGCGAGGCCGTAATTAGAACTGGTGCCCTGCTCAGTAGGGATGTTTCCTTCACATTACCGAATACTCCTTAGCCTCTGATAACGGTCACACTCGGAAAAAAGGACTCTGATTAGGGTTCGTTCTGATGCAAAGCCAAAAGAAGAGGGTCTTAAGAGTAAGACAATAGGGCCAGGACACATAGTGTGGGATGTCAAAGGAATCACAAAAAATAGAGTGAAAAAACAATTCAAAGACTAACGACAGTAGTTGATGTTCCTCGGCAAGATGTTGATTGAATTCTTGTACCATTGGTTGTTGACCATAACCAGAGAATCCAGCTTGACCTTTGAGCAAGAACCATTGAACAGCTTGACGATTGTACCATCTTGACCAGTGAGCACGGCAGCCGAAGATCCTTGATCGAGTACAACTGATGATGTCGAAGCCTTTGAGGAAACTGATGACAATCCTTGTTGTATGTGTAGCCCGTTGCTGACTCTGCACACGAACTAAGTTGAGCTGATGATAAGTGAGAAATCACAGAACAACATGTGCTTCTATAGCACTGATAAAAACTGAATGCCAGTTTACTGAAACGTCATGGAGGACGGAAGAACAAAACAAGACGACACCTCTGAAGCAGGTGTGAAACCTTTGTAATTATCCATTGCATTAGCTGAAGATTGGGATAGCGAAGAGATGTAAGTGTGTCTGATGGAAACTCAAGAAGATTCTGATTGATCACTGAAGGTTGCACAACAGACATGACGGAATCATAACAGTGTTATTTATCAATAGTATTTACTGATGCTAAACAATTGTTAGAAATATAAACGCATACTGATACAACAATTGAATCCGAATCAAGATCACATGTAGCTGAAGTCGATCATCACTGATGCCAACCATGGCAGACGATCATGTCGAAAGCTCGGAGCTATGCTCAACGATTCTGACACTCTTGGCTGATGTGGCGTTAATGCTGATTCAATTGAAGCTCAACAATAATTTGGAGCTGTGCTGATAACACGCTGATGTGTGTGTAACATGACAGAATCTGACCTGAACAAACAAAAAAACTCACATCTTGTGTAGACTCTGATGCTATGTGTGATGCCTTGTAATCTTCAACTGATACGATAATAATACAATAAGCATATTCATCCCGATTCCGAAGAACAGGGGATATTCATGAACGTCTTCTGAACGCCTGAAATAACAAAGCAAACCTTGCTGAAGCCAAGTTAGGAACGCCTAACTTGGAGTGAATGAACCTGTGTTCAAGAATAAAAAATAAGTGTGGTTATTTTGCTTGACTGAGGAATAACACACTGATACAGAAATACAAGAACCAATAAAGAATCGATAATACCTGAATGTAAACTGAGAAAAAAATAAAAAACCTGATACTGAATGTAGAGTAATAAAGACCAAGGAAACCAATAGATAGAATAGAAGTTTGACCGATACCAGCTGTCATCATATCTTGTAATTTACATCTTGACGTGTCTTGCGTCGAGGTCTCTCTGATGTATTACCTCCAGGCTTTTTAACTGACGGAGCTGATGCATTCAAATGTAAATCAACACCTGAAACATCAACTTTGGATAACGTAGAAAAGGCTTCTGCGTTTAGCTCCAAAGGTATTAGCGCTGATATATGATGTTCGTCTACTTTGATTCCTGAACTATTAGTCTGATTTTTTCGTGGTCTGTATGCGCGAACGAACGCAGATCTGATGACACCCTGTTTCTCTATTAGTTTCACAATTATACCAAGCGGCCAATAAAATCGATTCTTCTTACCAGCATCACCTGGATTTATCAAAACAACATCACCTACTCTGGGTGCAGCGATATTAGACCGCTTCTCGACTAACCGAGTCTGATGTTTGTCTTTGAGTGAGCTTAAATAGCATAACTTCCACTGATTCCAATAATTATGTAGTAACTCCTGAACAATTGAGTTAAGTGTACAAACCTCTGTTTGAAGCTGACTCAAGCTAGTATTCTGATATTCTGCTTGATTTGAGGTCTTCACTGATGTTCCATATTCAGCAACTGATGCAAATGGTTGTATTAGATCAATAGGCCGAAGAACTTCTGATTCTGAAATGCTGCATAAAGGTCTTTCATTAAGAACCCGACAAATTTCGACTGATAATGTTTGTAGCTCCACAAAACTAGGTTTCCTACGCTGAATCGTGGTGTACAAGGCATGTTTTAGTGGACGAATCAAACGCTCATAAATCCCACCTTGCCAGTGGGCGTAGGGTACAATAAATTCCCAACTCGGAGATTCTGATGTATTTCGACCCCTGATAATATTGCTGAGTTTTTCCCAAAAGTTTCGATCCAGAAGATCGTTTTTGGATGCTTGTTTGAAAGCCGGCTCGTTATCGCAGTAAAGTAAACGAGGGCACTGATGAATGGCAGTGAAGCGTCGAAAGGCCATGTGAAAATCTGAGTAGGAGCGTGTTTGAACTGATTCTAAATGTACTGCTCTTGTAGTTAAGCAAGTAAATAGTAGTATATAAGCCTTGGTTTCAAGCCCAGTTTCTGATTCTACAATTGGTATGGGTCCCACATAATCAAGCCCTGAGTTTTCAAACGGTAAATGGGGATTCACCCTTGCTGATGGAAGCTGAGGAAAAGGTGGCGATTCAAAAGAGGCTGAGTACATTTTGCGACAATGGAAGCACCTTTTAATCACATTCCGCACTACGCTGCTGATATCTGATGCGCGTAAAGTCATTTTGATCGCAGCAACTAACTGTGTTTCCATCGCGTGCTTGAGCCTGATATGTAGATGTCGAGCATACATTGCAGTATAAGGATGGCCTGATGCTAATACAGTAATAGGTTCTCTAATCCATTGATCACGAGCATTATTCATCCGTGTCGGAATCGTCCATGTACCAAGCTTATCTAAAGAAGCAAATGGTAACAGACCTGATATCGGTAAAGGTATATTCCTATTTTGTGTTCGCAATAATTTATCAGCTGATGCAATTGCTTCTTGTGTTTTCCACCATCCACTTTGAAATGTATCCAGCTTATCAAAATATTCCTGAAACCAAACAAGTAAAACTGAACTGATGGGATGCTTCAATGTTTTCATCATAGATCTGATAAATTTTGCGCCAAGAAGCAAATTTGTACGCACTCTCGTAAGTTCTGAACCTGAAGCCCAAGGAATCCAAAAGAAGGATTGCGCAGCCGTAGCTATTATGTCTGATGTGTCTGAAGATGCTATGTCTTTGTTCTCTGATATTGATGCAAAACACTGAATGGGACAAACTAATTCATCTCGAAAGGCTTTCAATAGCGCTGAATCTGATGGTGGTTTGTTATTATAGTCCCAAAGAGAAATTTCTTCCTCCGGCCACTGATTAGGTTCGCGTTTCAACCACTCTGGTCCCGTCAACCAAAAGGACGCTTGGAAAGCAGCAGCGCTGATGCCCCGTGTTCCCAAGTCTGCAGGGTTATCTGATGTTCGAACGTAAGACCAATGTGTGCGACAACCTATGTCCAGCAGCTCTGATGAATTAAATGCAATTGAATTGCAACGGTTTTGTACAAAAGTTTTTAGCTTTTTGCCTGAAAATAACCAACTGAGAGCTATCTGAGAATCGCTGAATGCATAAAGATTTGTGAACGCTGATTTTTTCATCTCTTTCGCAGCATAAACCGCAAGTTTCATGCCTAACTGACAACTGACGAGTTCGAGACGCGGTATATGAGGGGATACTTTCAACCCTTTGACGTGAGTCTTAGCCATCAAAAATTTGACTTCCACGTGACTGATAAATTTAGTTCGCACGTAAAGCACTGCGCATACAGCGTCCTGAGAAGCGTCGGTAAACAAAACAAGATCACGTTGTATCTCCTGATGTAATGAAGTGACGCGTCGCGGAACTGATACGAAAGCGCCATTGATGTTTTGTACGACGGCCAAAAATTCTGATATTATCGCTGGCGGCACAACGGTATCCCAGGTTAGATCATCTGATTCCCAAACTTTTTGTAGCAATAGCTTCAATCTGATGAGCACTGGACTAAACATTCCAAACGGATCGAATGTAGAAGCTGATACTGAAAGAATAGTACGACGACTTACTTTTTTCGGAAGCTTTAGATCCATCTTGATCTCCAACGTATCACTGACAGTATTCCATGGAATACCCAAAAGAGAAACAACTGATGCAGCATTGCGATCATCTTCTCTGATATCTTCCAGAAGCTTTGGCTCGTTGCTGATGAAGTCCCTTAAATGCATACACATATTAGAGAATAATTTGGTAAATTGTTTGGGCGCGTCGCGCGCTTGCTGATAATCTTCAAAACACCCTAGGATATTATCAACATAACTATCCTCACGAATTTGTGCTTCAAATTCGGGCTGATATTTACCGAGAAAGTATCTGAAGCCAGCTGATAAAAGATAAGGACTAGCCGAGATACCAAACGGGACTCTATTGAACTCGAGGATTCGAAGTTTAGTTGGATCTGAGGCGAAAGGTTTCTGAGGATTTACAAACCATAAAATACGGCAATATTTTCGGTGAATAAGAGCTAATGCAATCTGATGAAAGGCTTTTGCCACGTCGGCAGTGATGAGAAATTTCGTTTCCCTACATCTGAGAAGTACTCCACCAATATCTGGGATGAGGGATGGACCAGGATACATAACAGCATTCAGCGATGGAGAACCTTTTGAAGAGCTCGAAGCGTCGAGAACTATTCTGAGTTTTGTATGCAGCGAGGTTTCTTTTACCACAGCAAAATGCGGGATAAAGTAGCCTGATGATCGATTTTCTTCTGTGTTTGGTATCTCACTGACGACTCCTGATTCTAAGTATTCATCGATAACCTTACAATACTGATTCCATTGCTCCGGTTTCTCGCGAAACTGATGAACTTGACTCTTCAGACGTTTGTGAGCATTTTCAAAATTGCACTCCAGCTTAGCTAGTTCGTCTGGAATAAATGGAAATTGTAGCATTACTCTACCTCCTTCATCTTGAGTTGCTGATGCTAGTGTCTCTTCAAGTAATTGCCGATTGAGCTGATCTTCTGCTGACACTTCGATCTGTTCTCTGATACCAATCGTTTCCAGAGGGGCTCCCCCACAATAGAAAAAAGACGTTTTAGAACAGGCATGTTTCAGAAAATAGTCGCTTTAGAAAGAAGACTTTTCAGAAATGCGACGTTTCAGAAACCATCATTTTTGAAATGCGACTATGTTGAAACAAGTCAGTTCAGAAAAATCCAAATTAGAAAACAGACGTGTTAGAAGCGAGACATTTCAGAAAAATCCATTTCAAAAACGCGACGTTTTCGAAAAATTCGTGAGCATGGAAATATCATTACGTACCTGTTCAGAAAAAGAAGAAAAAAAATATAATACATGAATAATTGGGAAACAATACATAGAAAGAGAGAAATTAAGTTAGTACACCAACAAATCAACATAAAATATGAAAATAATAAGAGAAATAATGTATAGTTATCAATTGATGCGAAAAAACGAACATGTGCGAGTGATATGTAGAAATAATAATTTTTTTGCTGCAAAAACAATAGCGCAGGATATTTCCTCTATCGTAGAAAATGATACACATAAAAACGGCTCATAATTATAATAAAAATAAATTACTAATTCGAGAGTTAAAGGTAAAATGAATTTACTTGATTGTTTTGTTGTATCTTCATCAAAACAGTTAGTATTTCTTTTCGCATAATTGCTAGTGATATTCTCTAGTGTTTCGAAGCTTATAAGAGTGTGAATAAACAATATTATAACAAAGAAAAACTATCAAAATAAAGCTAAAAAAGGTAAAATAGCGGAAACTTGCATTTTTTGGTAAGTAGGTAACCACATTTTTGATCTCACGAATTTTTCGAAAACGTCGCGTTTTTGAAATGGATTTTTCTGAAATGTCCCTGTTCTAACATGACTTTTTCTGAAAAGTCTTATTTTTGTTTTGGTCCTGTTCGAAACGGTCATGCTTCTAAAATGATGGTTTCTGAAACGTCGCATTTCTGAAAAGTCTTCTTTCTAAAGCGACTATTTTCTGAAACATGCCTGTTCTAAAACGTCTTTTTTCTATTGTGGGGGAGCCCCGTTTCCAGAGTGAGATATTTTCTGATAACTTCGTCAAGGCTGATTTCTAGCTTCTGATTGGGATCTTTCTTGATCGCTTGCAGTTGCTTGGACACCGTATCCAACGGGATGTCTTCCCAATCTTCGAAGCTGATACAAGTTCCATCTGATGACTGGTGTGAGTTAGCAACTCTCCTGGAACCAGTTATACCCTGACCTACTGTAGTGGACACAAAGATCATACCTGATGGAAGGATAATCTGAGAAACTAAAATATACCAGAAGACATTAAGGCCGATAACGATGTCTGGAGTAATGTTCTCTCCCTGATAATCAAACACCGAAATGTTCTGATGAGAAAGGAACTCTACGTCAGCATAATCAACTGTTGTTGTACACATGGCAGGAGCTTCAAAAATAACACTAGGAACACGCTGATACGCGTCACGAGGCCTGCTAATAGGAAAAGAGACATAAATGAAACCTGTGCATTGCTGTTCTACTCCTGTTACTCCAGTAATCTTGACACTTGCTTTCTTAACCAGATGCTGTAGACCATATTCTTTGACGATTCTTGGGGAAATGAAACAACCATCTGCACCGGAATCCACGAAGGCTTGCATCTTGATAGGCTTCTTTCGACCGAAGATACTGATGTTAGCAGGAAAGATTAAATGCTGAGAAGGTTTGCAGTAAGATAAAGGCTGATTTGAAGTAGCTGATGAGAATATTTTTAGCATCCTGTTGTCGGAAGATGTGTTCCTAACTGAGGTACAATGAGAAGAAATATCTGAGGAATTTACGAAAGAAAAAAGAAGATCTGATAACTTATACGAATGAGGATCTGGTTCTAATATAACCGGAGGATCCGGCACATTAACCGGACATGAATCGCTGAGACGGACGTCTATTGTTTGCGACCCTGTCCGGATTTCGAAAAATCCTGATTGGGGCATAAGGCAGAGCAATGATCTGTACCTGAACAGTATAGGCATTTGACTGATACCTTGCATTCGTTTTGCTGATGACCCGTCTTCTCGCATCTTGAGCACCTGTTTTCATTTTTGAACATCTGTTTTCTCTGATGAAGATTGTATATGACTCGACATTCTCTAGTCTCATGTGAATGGTGTCGACACAGACAACATCTCTCTGATTTCTTTTTCTCAATAGCCATAACAGCTTGCTGATTCTCTTTGTCTTGCGCTGCAAGATTGTTCCAATATTCGTTTACTTCGTCCTGCCAGGAGTAGTCGTCTTCTTCCCGCTGATATCCATTTGCGTCGTCGTAGTATTCGTTATTTTCAGCGTTGTACTGGTAGCATTCATCATCGTAGTTTTGATATTCTGATTCGTCACCTCGTGGTAGCTCGAAGTCTTCGACTTCATCCAGATTCATTTGACCGACTCTACGAGGAGGATTTTGTCTACTATTAGGAGTGTAATTCTGATAAGGTTGAACCCTACCCCGACTCGGTTGATTCTGATTTTGGTTATCGAACCTAGGAGAAGGCCTATTATCCTGATGAGCTGGAGTACTGTTGTTACTAGTGTGCTGATTCATCAAAAACTGATTGTAGTTGCTTCTCCGGTTGTTGTAGTTGCGAGAAATACGACTATTGTTCGGGTGCTGCAGAGAACTTTTCTGACTAAACTGAACGGTTGCAGCTAAAGGTTTGCGGCACATATCTAATTGCTTTCGAGTAGTGATTTCACATTCGACATAATTTAAAAAGTCGCTGAGAGAGGGGTTATCATATTTCATTCTGATTTGATTCAAGTAGGTATCCGGAATTTTACTAAGGACGATGAACTGAACCCGTTGTGCGCTGATAAGAGATGGATCTGATTCTGCTATTTCTTCGAGAATGTTTCGCATGCGAGCGATGGTTTGCCGAAGTTTGTCATACTGATAAGGCGGCAGCAATGGCAAGTTGCAAAGTTCACTAAAGAGCCCAGAAGCGTCGGAAAGCTGATCCCCATAAGCACTGAGAAGTCTTCGAATAGCCTCGACATATCCCCCGGCACGATAAGGATTCAAAGGGAGATGATCTGATGCGGGAGGTTTCACTTTCTGACACAAGGTGATGATCTTTTCCATTTCCGTCATATCTGATAAATGTACAAAAAGGCGAAAAGGAGCCCAAAAATGTTTGAAGGTAAGAGACCCAGGTTCTCCGCTGAATTCGGGAATCTCTGGACGCATGTAATGGCGCTTCTGATAATGCTGTTCGCCTAGATCTATAGCTGGCATAATTTCTGATGGTGCAGCTTCGGCTTCTTTTTTAATCAAATCGTCAATTGCGTTGATCGAAAGACCCAACGATATTTTCGTGGACGACAAGGAAGGCTGATGCAAAAGACCACTAACGTTATGGGAACCCGACTGATTACTATAGAATTGACTGCTACCAAACGGGTTCGGAGCTTGTTGCTGATGATCTAAGCGCATATTTTCCACGGTAGCATTTGCATTTGGAAAGTTGCTATTCTGTTTCGCTAAATGGTCGACAATGAGAGCTAATTGAGAGCGTAACTCGTTGAATTCTTGCCGTGATACTGAAACATTAGAATTAGTTGGTACCTGATGTTGAATGTTGTCCTGATTTGAAGCAATTGGAACGGCTGATGGATATCTGACAGTAACATTCGGATTCATCGCAGGAGACTGATACGGTTCCACAGTTTCGATACCTGCAATTCTCTGATTATCATCCGTTTCATCATCAATAGTAATAGAACCGTCATGATTAGCTTCTGATTCTTCTGTGGCTCGAAGTAATGCAGCTTCGGCATTCGTCTGATATTCATCTAAAGCTGAATCAAAAGCTGATACCTCTTTTAGCAATTTCTGAGCTGATTCTCTGAGAGCTATCTTCGATCCAGCTGTACCTTCACCGAGAAGAGTGTTACCCATCATCTTGAACTTCTCGCCATGGGCTCGAGCTACTGATACGCCATCAATAAGATCCTTGATACGAGCTGATCTCATCTTCAGTGAGTTAATCTGAATAGAATCATTACTGATGCGCTGAATATAGTCGGCAATCAAAAGTTTAGCTTCATCCGCTAACGGAACTTTTGCTCCCTGATAAGTATCAAGCTTTAGCCGAGCTTTCTCAATAGTTTCCTGAGAGATAATCGACTGAATAGCACCATAAGTCACTAAATGCTTGAGGCTCTCCATAGGTCGAACCTTATGCAAAGGTGAAACAAATTTCGTACCTGATGCATTCACGATTGGAGCGTTAACCATTGCTGATACAAACAGAGAAAACTGAAGCAGCAGCAGAAGCAATGAAAAGCTGATACAAACTGCGAAGCAAGTACACTGTACCTAAAAAGCTCAAATATAACGAGTACTGATAAAAAGAGAGAGAAGCAACGAGAAGTTATGATGAGATGTGCTTAGTAACAGCAAATAAACAACTGATAATGAAAGCTAGTGACAATAACCAACAAATAATCACAGCAAACAAAAAACACGACTGTCCGCGACGGAAGCCACAAAAGACTGATGGTACGCAATGCGTTTGCTATAAATTGCCGTCGGCGCGCCAGGCGCGAACTGTTCTAATTTGAATTTTGATGGTCTGATTGTTTTCTAACACTGAAAACCTACTGCTCTTGAGCGTAGAAACGCTATTGCTGATGAAAAATAAAGTAGAGAGCGAAGAAAAAAAAAAAAAAAAAGGAAAAACTGATGATATAACTGATAACTGAGCAAGAGAAAAAAAATCTGATAAATAATAAAACTGAGAAGAATTTATAGAAAATTCAATAACTTACCTGAGTTGCTTGGTTGTCAACTGGTTTCCTAATCATATCCTCCTCAGTGTATTTCAACAACTCTTCTGAAACGGACTTCCGACATTACACAGAAGGCGGGATTGCTTAGTAAGGGTACTTTTGTCTTTTCCCAAAAGTATAAAGGAACTGATAAAATACTGATTCAAAGCAGTGGACATGCGGTTACCGGAGTTCCGACCCCATGGTCCACAAACTGCCTATGAAAAATCACGTTCTTCTCAGAAACCTTCTGCAGAAGAGATTCTGATTATTTTACCTCCACTGATACGGACTTCCGAATTTACACAGCTTCGATAAACGCGAACCATCGTTTGCCTAGCGGCACTCTCCTGATACAGTCATTACGACGGACTTCCGAATTACAATAAAGCTGATAAGGATAGATTTTCACCAAGCGCTGGCCGTAGCCTTTCTGTCAAGGCAATCTGTTTCAACCTGCCGACTTCGACAGAGCTCAAATTGCAACGGATATCAAAAATCCAAGGAAGGTTAATAATTTGCTGAGGTATTGTGCTGATGATAGGCATTGTCGTTTCTGCCATGTGCTATTCAGTGATTGACCAAGATACTACTACATAAGATACAAAAACTACTGATGCGACTGGTGTAGAAAAATTCAAAAAACTACTGAAACGGACTTCCGAATTTACACTAGTATTTTCTGATGATTTTTCTGCTCCGGAGCGTTCCACAGAGCTGATGTTCTGATGCAGTGCACGCCGGCCGATGCACCATGTCGAGGGATTGGTAATCTTGGGCTCTAAAAAGAGCTGGGCTGGCGCTCGCCCTTTTTTTACTGATGCCACGCGGTTAGGGAAATGCGGTCGTTTCTAGCACAAAAATGATGTCGTTCAGTCCCTTGTACCAGTCACTCCAAGAAGACAATCCACAAGAAGAGAGGGAAAAGGTACTAGCTGTCGCTAGTTCTTGCTCTCGAGAAGGTGGTTCTAGATAAATAAAAAAGAAAGAAGAAAATACAACAACAAAGTTATCACTCACTATTTATTCCATTGACTCATAATGCAGGATAAGAGGAAGACCTTTCCGTGGCTTATACTGATGAAGAACCCTTGGCACTGATACTATAAGATGCAACTGATGCTAATCCTCAATACTCTATAGTTCCCTGATGATACAAATTGGGAGCATCCCACGAGGGGATGATTGGAACCAACCGCACACGGCGGTGACAAGAGCAAGACTGACTCGAGTACGGACGCTATCGCCCTGACCGCAGGGAAGGGCGGGAGTTTAAACGTACTTGGCGGAAACCGCGTTTCCGTCGACAGATCGCCAAAAATCCAAATCGCCAAAATTGGCGATCGCCAAAAATCCAAATCGCCAAAATTCCAAGTCGCCAAAAATCCAAGTCGCCAAAAATCCAAATCGCCAAAATTGGCGATCGCCAAAAATCCAAATCGCCAAAATTGGCGATCGCCAAAAATCCAAATCGCCAAAGTTCCAAGTCGCCAAAAATCCAAATCCCCAAAAATCCAAATCGCCAAAAATCCAAATCGCCAAAAATCCAAGTCGCCAAAATTGGCGATCGCCAAAAATCCAAATCGCCAAAAATCCAAATCGCCAAAAATCCAAATAGCCAAAAATCCAAATCGCCAAAATTGGCGATCGCCAAAAATCCAAATCGCCAAAATTGGCGATCGCCAAAAATCCAAATCGCCAAAATTCCAAGTCGCCAAAAATCCAAATCCCCAAAAATCCAAATCGCCAAAAATCCAAATCGCCAAAAATCCAAGTCGCCAAAAATCCAAATCCCCAAAAATCCAAATCGCCAAAAATCCAAGTCGCCAAAATTGGCGATCGCCAAAAATCCAAATCGCCAAAATTCCAAGTCGCCAAAAATCCAAATCCCCAAAAATCCAAATCGCCAAAAATCCAAATCGCCAAAATTGGCGATCGCCAAAAATCCAAATCGCCAAAAATCCAAATCGCCAAAATTGGCGATCGCCAAAAATCCAAATCGCCAAAAATCCAAATCGCCAAAAATCCAAATCGCCAAAATTGGCGATCGCCAAAAATCCAAATCGCCAAAAATCCAAGTCGCCAAAATTGGCGATCGCCAAAAATCCAAATCGCCAAAATTCCAAGTCGCCAAAAATCCAAATCCCCAAAAATCCAAATCGCCAAAAATCCAAATCGCCAAAATTGGCGATCGCCAAAAATCCAAATCGCCAAAAATCCAAATCGCCAAAATTGGCGATCGCCAAAAATCCAAATCGCCAAAAATCCAAATCGCCAAAAATCCAAATCGCCAAAATTGGCGATCGCCAAAAATCCAAATCGCCAAAATTCCAAGTCGCCAAAAATCCAAATCCCCAAAAATCCAAATCGCCAAAAATCCAAATCGCCAAAATTGGCGATCGCCAAAAATCCAAGTCGCCAAAATTGGCGATCGCCAAAAATCCAAATCGCCAAAAATCCAAATCGCCAAAAATCCAAGTCGCCAAAATTGGCGATCGCCAAAAATCCAAATCGCCAAAAATCCAAATCGCCAAAAATCCAAATCGCCAAAATTGGCGATCGCCAAAAATCCAAATCGCCAAAAATCCAAATCGCCAAAAATCCAAGTCGCCAAAATTGGCGATCGCCAAAAATCCAAATCGCCAAAATTGGCGATCGCCAAAAATCCAAATCGCCAAAAATCCAAATCGCCAAAAATCCAAGTCGCCAAAATTGGCGATCGCCAAAAATCCAAATCGCCAAAAATCCAAATCGCCAAAAATCCAAATCGCCAAAATTGGCGATCGCCAAAAATCCAAATCGCCAAAAATCCAAATCGCCAAAAATCCAAATCGCCAAAAATCCAAATCGCCAAAATTGGCGATCGCCAAAAATCCAAATCGCCAAAATTCCAAGTCGCCAAAAATCCAAATCCCCAAAAATCCAAATCGCCAAAAATCCAAATCGCCAAAAATCCAAATCGCCAAAATTGGCGATCGCCAAAAATCCAAATCGCCAAAATTCCAAGTCGCCAAAAATCCAAATCGCCAAAAATCCAAATCGCCAAAAATCCAAATCGCCAAAAATCCAAATCGCCAAAATTGGCGATCGCCAAAAATCCAAATCGCCAAAATTCCAAATCGCCAAAATTCCAAGTCGCCAAAAATCCAAATCGCCAAAAATCCAAATCGCCAAAAATCCAAATCGCCAAAATTGGCGATCGCCAAAAATCCAAATCGCCAAAAATCCAAATCGCCAAAAATCCAAATCGCCAAAATTGGCGATCGCCAAAAATCCAAATCGCCAAAATTCCAAGTCGCCAAAAATCCAAATCCCCAAAAATCCAAATCGCCAAAAATCCAAATCGCCAAAATTGGCGATCGCCAAAAATCCAAATCGCCAAAATTCCAAGTCGCCAAAAATCCAAATCGCCAAAAATCCAAATCGCCAAAAATCCAAATCGCCAAAATTGGCGATCGCCAAAAAATCCAAATCGCCAAAATTGGCGATCGCCAAAAATCCAAATCGCCAAAAATCCAAGTCGCCAAAAATCCAAATCGCCAAAATTGGCGATCGCCAAAAATCCAAGTCGCCAAAATTGGCGATCGCCAAAAATCCAAATCGCCAAAAATCCACGTCGCCAAAAATCCAAATCGCCAAAATTGGCGATCGCCAAAAATCCAAGTCGCCAAAATTGGCGATCGCCAAAAATCCAAATCCCCAAAAATCCAAATCGCCAAAAATCCAAATCGCCAAAAATCCAAATCGCCAAAATTGGCGATCGCCAAAAATCCAAATCGCCAAAATTGGCGACCGCCAAAAATCCAAATCGCCAAAATTGGCGATCGCCAAAAATCCAAATCGCCAAAATTGGCGACCGCCAAAAATCCAAATCGCCAAAAATCCAAATCGCCAAAAATCCAAATCGCCAAAAATCCAAATCGCCAAAAATCCAAGTCGCCAAAAATCCAAGTCGCCAAAAATCCAAATCGCCAAAAATCCAAATCGCCAAAAATCCAAGTCGCCAAAAATCCAAGTCGCCAAAAATCCAAGTCGCCAAAAATCCAAATCGCCAAAAATCCAAATCGCCAAAAATCCAAATCGCCAAAAATCCAAATCGCCAAAATTGGCGACCGCCAAAAATCCAAATCGCCAAAATTGGCGATCGCCAAAAATCCAAATCGCCAAAAATCCAAATCGCCAAAAATCCAAATCGCCAAAAATCCAAATCGCCAAAATTGGCGATCGCCAAAAATCCAAATCGCCAAAATTCCAAGTCGCCAAAAATCCAAATCCCCAAAAATCCAAATCGCCAAAAATCCAAATCGCCAAAAATCCAAATCGCCAAAATTGGCGATCGCCAAAAATCCAAATCGCCAAAATTCCAAGTCGCCAAAAATCCAAATCGCCAAAAATCCAAATCGCCAAAAATCCAAATCGCCAAAAATCCAAATCGCCAAAATTGGCGATCGCCAAAAATCCAAATCGCCAAAATTGGCGATCGCCAAAAATCCAAATCGCCAAAATTCCAAGTCGCCAAAAATCCAAATCGCCAAAAATCCAAATCGCCAAAAATCCAAATCGCCAAAATTGGCGATCGCCAAAAATCCAAATCGCCAAAAATCCAAATCGCCAAAAATCCAAATCGCCAAAATTGGCGATCGCCAAAAATCCAAATCGCCAAAATTCCAAGTCGCCAAAAATCCAAATCGCCAAAAATCCAAATCGCCAAAAATCCAAATCGCCAAAATTGGCGATCGCCAAAAAATCCAAATCGCCAAAATTGGCGATCGCCAAAAATCCAAATCGCCAAAAATCCAAGTCGCCAAAAATCCAAATCGCCAAAATTGGCGATCGCCAAAAATCCAAGTCGCCAAAATTGGCGATCGCCAAAAATCCAAATCGCCAAAAATCCACGTCGCCAAAAATCCAAATCGCCAAAATTGGCGATCGCCAAAAATCCAAGTCGCCAAAATTGGCGATCGCCAAAAATCCAAATCCCCAAAAATCCAAATCGCCAAAAATCCAAATCGCCAAAAATCCAAATCGCCAAAATTGGCGATCGCCAAAAATCCAAATCGCCAAAATTGGCGACCGCCAAAAATCCAAATCGCCAAAATTGGCGATCGCCAAAAATCCAAATCGCCAAAATTGGCGACCGCCAAAAATCCAAATCGCCAAAAATCCAAATCGCCAAAAATCCAAATCGCCAAAAATCCAAATCGCCAAAAATCCAAGTCGCCAAAAATCCAAGTCGCCAAAAATCCAAATCGCCAAAAATCCAAATCGCCAAAAATCCAAGTCGCCAAAAATCCAAGTCGCCAAAAATCCAAGTCGCCAAAAATCCAAATCGCCAAAAATCCAAATCGCCAAAAATCCAAATCGCCAAAAATCCAAATCGCCAAAATTGGCGACCGCCAAAAATCCAAATCGCCAAAATTGGCGATCGCCAAAAATCCAAATCGCCAAAATTCCAAGTCGCCAAAAATCCAAGTCGCCAAAAATCC
This sequence comes from Oscheius sp. DF5033, assembly GCA_964036215.1. NCBI lineage: Eukaryota > Metazoa > Nematoda > Chromadorea > Rhabditida > Rhabditidae > Oscheius > Oscheius sp. DF5033. The sequence goes on along the minus strand of CAXIWN010000030.1, from coordinate 6,494 downwards.
AAGTCGCCAAAAATCCAAATCGCCAAAAATCCAAATCGCCAAAAATCCAAATCGCCAAAATTGGCGATCGCCAAAAATCCAAATCGCCAAAATTGGCGATCGCCAAAAATCCAAATCGCCAAAAATCGAAGTCGCCAAAAATCCAAATCGCCAAAATTGGCGATCGCCAAAAATCCAAATCGCCAAAATTGGCGATCGCCAAAAATCCAAATCGCCAAAAATCGAAGTCGCCAAAAATCCAAATCGCCAAAAATCCAAATCGCCAAAATTGGCGATCGCCAAAAATCGAAATCGCCTAAAATCCAAATCGCCAAAATTGGCGATCGCCAAAAATCCAAATCGCCAAAAATCCAAGTCGCCAAAATTGGCGATCGCCAAAAATCCAAATCGCCAAAATTGGCGATCGCCAAAAATCCAAATCGCCAAAATTGGCGATCGCCAAAAATCCAAATCGCCAAAATTGGCGATCGCCAAAAATCCAAATCGCCAAAATTGGCGATCGCCAAAAATCCAAATCGCCAAAAATCCAAATCGCCAAAATTGGCGATCGCCAAAAATCCAAATCGCCAAAAATCCAAATCGCCAAAATTGGCGATCGCCAAAAATCCAAATCGCCAAAAATCCAAATCGCCAAAAATCCAAATCGCCAAAATTGGCGATCGCCAAAAATCCAAATCGCCAAAAATCCAAATCGCCAAAAATCCAAATCGCCAAAATTGGCGATCGCCAAAAATCCAAGTCGCCAAAATTGGCGATCGCCAAAAATCCAAATCGCCAAAAATCCAAATCGCCAAAAATCCAAATCGCCAAAATTGGCGATCGCCAAAAATCCAAATCGCCAAAAATCCAAATCGCCAAAAATCCAAATCGCCAAAATTGGCGATCGCCAAAAATCCAAGTCGCCAAAATTGGCGATCGCCAAAAATCCAAATCGCCAAAATTGGCGATCGCCAAAAATCCAAATCGCCAAAAATCCAAATCGCCAAAATTGGCGATCGCCAAAAATCCAAATCGCCAAAAATCCAAATCGCCAAAAATCCAAATCGCCAAAAATCCAAATCGCCAAAATTGGCGATCGCCAAAAATCCAAGTCGCCAAAATTGGCGATCGCCAAAAATCCAAATCGCCAAAATTGGCGATCGCCAAAAATCCAAATCGCCAAAAATCCAAATCGCCAAAATTGGCGATCGCCAAAAATCCAAATCGCCAAAAATCCAAATCGCCAAAAATCCAAATCGCCAAAAATCCAAATCGCCAAAAATCCGAATCGCCAAAAATCCAAATCGCCAAAAATCCAAATCGCCAAAAATCCAAATCGCCAAAAATCCAAATCGCCAAAAATCCAAGTCGCCAAAATTGGCGATCGCCAAAAATCCAAATCGCCAAAAATCCAAATCGCCAAAAATCCAAATCGCCAAAAATCCAAGTCGCCAAAAATCCAAGTCGCCAAAAATCCAAATCGCCAAAAATCCAAATCGCCAAAAATCCAAATCGCCAAAATTGGCGATCGCCAAAAATCCAAATCGCCAAGAATCCAAATCGCCAAAAATCCAAATCGCCAAAAATCCAAATCGCCAAAAATCCAAATCGCCAAAATTGGCGATCGCCAAAAATCCAAATCGCCAAAAATCCAAAAATCCAAATCGCCAAAAATCCAAGTCGCCAAAAATCCAAGTCGCCAAAAATCCAAATCGCCAAAAATCCAAATCGCCAAAAATCCAAATCGCCAAAATTGGCGATCGCCAAAAATCCAAATCGCCAAAAATCCAAATCGCCAAAAATCCAAATCGCCAAAAATCCAAATCGCCAAAATTGGCGATCGCCAAAAATCCAAATCGCCAAAATTGGCGATCGCCAAAAATCCAAATCGCCAAAATTGGCGATCGCCAAAAATCCAAATCGCCAAAAATCCAAATCGCCAAAATTGGCGATCGCCAAAAATCCAAATCGCCAAAATTGGCGATCGCCAAAAATCCAAATCGCCAAAAATCCAAATCGCCAAAATTGGCGATCGCCAAAAATCCAAATCGCCAAAAATCCAAATCGCCAAAAATCCAAATCGCCAAAATTGGCGATCGCCAAAAATCCAAATCGCCAAAATTGGCGATCGCCAAAAATCCAAATCGCCAAAATTGGCGATCGCCAAAAATCCAAATCGCCAAAATTGGCGATCGCCAAAAATCCAAATCGCCAAAAATCCAAATCGCCAAAAATCCAAATCGCCAAAAATCCAAATCGCCAAAATTGGCGATCGCCAAAAATCCAAATCGCCAAAATTGGCGATCGCCAAAAATCCAAATCGCCAAAAATCCAAATCGCCAAAAATCCAAATCGCCAAAAATCCAAATCGCCAAAATTGGCGAACGCCAAAAATCCAAATCGCCAAAATTGGCGATCGCCAAAAATCCAAATCGCCAAAATTGGCGATCGCCAAAAATCCAAATCGCCAAAAATCCAAATCGCCAAAATTGGCGATCGCCAAAAATCCAAATCGCCAAAAATCCAAATCGCCAAAAATCCAAATCGCCAAAATTGGCGATCGCCAAAAATCCAAATCGCCAAAATTGGCGATCGCCAAAAATCCAAATCGCCAAAAATCCAAATCGCCAAAATTGGCGATCGCCAAAAATCCAAATCGCCAAAAATCCAAATCGCCAAAAATCCAAATCGCCAAAAATCCAAATCGCCAAAATTGGCGAACGCCAAAAATCCAAATCGCCAAAATTGGCGATCGCCAAAAATCCAAATCGCCAAAATTGGCGATCGCCAAAAATCCAAATCGCCAAAATTGGCGATCGCCAAAAATCCAAATCGCCAAAAATCCAAATCGCCAAAAATCCAAATCGCCAAAAATCCAAATCGCCAAAATTGGCGAACGCCAAAAATCCAAATCGCCAAAATTGGCGATCGCCAAAAATCCAAATCGCCAAAATTGGCGATCGCCAAAAATCCAAATCGCCAAAAATCCAAATCGCCAAAATTGGCGATCGCCAAAAATCCAAATCGCCAAAAATCCAAATCGCCAAAAATCCAAATCGCCAAAAATCCAAATCGCCAAAATTGGGGATCGCCAAAAATCCAAATCGCCAAAATTGGCGATCGCCAAAAATCCAAATCGCCAAAATTGGCGATCGCCAAAAATCCAAATCGCCAAAAATCCAAATCGCCAAAAATCCAAATCGCCAAAAATCCAAATCGCCAAAAATTCAAATCGCCAAAAATCCAAATCGCCAAAAATCCAAGTCGCCAAAATTGGCGATCGCCAAAAATCCAAATCGCCAAAAATCCAAATCGCCAAAAATCCAAATCGCCAAAAATCCAAATCGCCAAAAATCCAAATCGCCAAAAATCCAAATCGCCAAAATTGGGGATCGCCAAAAATCCAAATCGCCAAAATTGGCGATCGCCAAAAATCCAAATCGCCAAAAATCCAAATCGCCAAAATTGGCGATCGCCAAAAATCCAAATCGCCAAAAATCCAAATCGCCAAAAATCCAAATCGCCAAAAATCCAAGTCGCCAAAATTGGCGATCGCCAAAAATCCAAATCGCCAAAATTGGCGATCGCCAAAAATCCAAATCGCCAAAAATCCAAATCGCCAAAAATCCAAATCGCCAAAAATCCAAATCGCCAAAAATCCAAATCGCCAAAAATCCAAGTCGCCAAAATTGGCGATCGCCAAAAATCCAAATCGCCAAAAATCCAAATCGCCAAAAATCCAAGTCGCCAAAATTGGCGATCGCCAAAAATCCAAATCGCCAAAATTGGCGATCGCCAAAAATCCAAATCGCCAAAAATCCAAATCGCCAAAATTGGCGATCGCCAAAAATCCAAATCGCCAAAAATCCAAATCGCCAAAATTGGCGAACGCGAAAAATCCAAATCGCCAAAAATCCAAATCGCCAAAATTGGCGATCGCCAAAAATCCAAATCGCCAAAAATCCAAATCGCCAAAATTGGCGATCGCCAAAAATCCAAATCGCCAAAAATCCAAATCGCCAAAATTGGCGATCGCCAAAAATCCAAATCGCCAAAAATCCAAATCGCCAAAATTGGCGATCGCCAAAAATCCAAATCGCCAAAAATCCAAATCGCCAAAATTGGCGAACGCGAAAAATCCAAATCGCCAAAAATCCAAATCGCCAAAATTGGCGAACGCGAAAAATCCAAATCGCCAAAAATCCAAATCGCCAAAATTGGCGATCGCCAAAAATCCAAGTCGCCAAAATTGGCGATCGCCAAAAATCCAAATCGCCAAAATTGGCGATCGCCAAAAATCCAAATCGCCAAAATTGGCGATCGCCAAAAATCCAAATCGCCAAAAATCCAAATCGCCAAAATTGGCGAACGCGAAAAATCCAAATCGCCAAAAATCCAAATCGCCAAAATTGGCGATCGCCAAAAATCCAAATCGCCAAAAATCCAAATCGCCAAAATTGGCGATCGCCAAAAATCCAAATCGCCAAAAATCCAAATCGCCAAAAATCCAAATCGCCAAAAATCCAAATCGCCAAAAATTCAAATCGCCAAAAATCCAAATCGCCAAAAATCCAAGTCGCCAAAATTGGCGATCGCCAAAAATCCAAATCGCCAAAATTGGCGATCGCCAAAAATCCAAATCGCCAAAATAGGCGATCGCCAAAAATCCAAGTCGCCAAAATTGGCGATCGCCAAAAATCCAAGTCGCCAAAAATTCAAATCGCCAAAAATCCAAATCGCCAAAAATCCAAATCGCCAAAAATCCAAATCGCCAAAAATCCAAATCGCCAAAATTGGCGATCGCCAAAAATCCAAGTCGCCAAAATTGGCGATCGCCAAAAATCCAAATCGCCAAAAATCCAAGTCGCCAAAATTGGCGATCGCCAAAAATCCAAATCGCCAAAATTGGCGATCGCCAAAAATCCGAATCGCCAAAAATCCAAATCGCCAAAAATCCAAATCGCCAAAAATCCAAATCGCCAAAAATTCAAATCGCCAAAAATCCAAATCGCCAAAAATCCAAGTCGCCAAAATTGGCGATCGCCAAAAATCCAAATCGCCAAAATTGGCGATCGCCAAAAATCCAAATCGCCAAAATAGGCGATCGTCAAAAATCCAAGTCGCCAAAATTGGCGATCGCCAAAAATCCAAGTCGCCAAAAATTCAAATCGCCAAAAATCCAAATCGCCAAAAATCCAAATCGCCAAAAATCCAAATCGCCAAAAATCCAAATCGCCAAAATTGGCGATCGCCAAAAATCCAAGTCGCCAAAATTGGCGATCGCCAAAAATCCAAATCGCCAAAAATCCAAGTCGCCAAAATTGGCGATCGCCAAAAATCCAAATCGCCAAAATTGGCGATCGCCAAAAATCCAAATCGCCAAAAATCCAAATCGCCAAAAATCCAAATCGCCAAAAATCCAAATCGCCAAAAATTCAAATCGCCAAAAATCCAAATCGCCAAAAATCCAAGTCGCCAAAATTGGCGATCGCCAAAAATCCAAATCGCCAAAATTGGCGATCGCCAAAAATCCAAATCGCCAAAATAGGCGATCGCCAAAAATCCAAGTCGCCAAAATTGGCGATCGCCAAAAATCCAAGTCGCCAAAAATTCAAATCGCCAAAAATCCAAATCGCCAAAAATCCAAATCGCCAAAAATCCAAATCGCCAAAAATCCAAATCGCCAAAATTGGCGATCGCCAAAAATCCAAGTCGCCAAAATTGGCGATCGCCAAAAATCCAAATCGCCAAAAATCCAAGTCGCCAAAATTGGCGATCGCCAAAAATCCAAATCGCCAAAATTGGCGATCGCCAAAAATCCGAATCGCCAAAAATCCAAATCGCCAAAATTGGCGATCGCCAAAAATCCAAATCGCCAAAAATCCAAATCGCCAAAATTGGCGATCGCCAAAAATCCAAATCGCCAAAAATCCAAATCGCCAAAATTGGCGAACGCGAAAAATCCAAATCGCCAAAAATCCAAATCGCCAAAATTGGCGATCGCCAAAAATCCAAATCGCCAAAAATCCAAATCGCCAAAATTGGCGATCGCCAAAAATCCAAATCGCCAAAATTGGCGATCGCCAAAAATCCAAATCGCCAAAAATCCAAATCGCCAAAATTGGCGATCGCCAAAAATCCAAATCGCCAAAAATCCAAATCGCCAAAATTGGCGATCGCCAAAAATCCAAATCGCCAAAATTGGCGATCGCCAAAAATCCAAATCGCCAAAAATCCAAATCGCCAAAATTGGCGATCGCCAAAAATCCAAATCGCCAAAAATCCAAATCGCCAAAATTGGCGATCGCCAAAAATCCAAATCGCCAAAATTGGCGAACGCGAAAAATCCAAATCGCCAAAAATCCAAATCGCCAAAATTGGCGATCGCCAAAAATCCAAGTCGCCAAAATTGGCGATCGCCAAAAATCCAAATCGCCAAAATTGGCGATCGCCAAAAATCCAAATCGCCAAAATTGGCGATCGCCAAAAATCCAAATCGCCAAAATTGGCGATCG
>CAXIWN010000029.1:0-55124 GCA_964036215.1 Oscheius sp. DF5033 | reverse complement strand
CAAAAATCCAAATCGCCAAAATTGGCGATCGCCAAAAATCCAAATCGCCAAAATTGGCGATCGCCAAAAATCCAAATCGCCAAAAATCCAAATCGCCAAAATTGGCGATCGCCAAAAATCCAAATCGCCAAAAATCCAAATCGCCAAAAATCCAAATCGCCAAAAATCCAAATCGCCAAAAATCCAAATCGCCAAAATTGGCGATCGCCAAAAATCCAAATCGCCAAAAATGGCGATCGCCAAAATCCAAATCGCCAAAAATCCAAATCGCCAAAATTGGCGATCGCCAAAAATCCAAATCGCCAAAAATCCAAATCGCCAAAATTGGCGATCGCCAAAAATCCAAATCGCCAAAAATCCAAATCGCCAAAAATCCAAATCGCCAAAAATCCAAATCGCCAAAATTGGCGATCGCCAAAAATCCAAATCGCCAAAAATCCAAATCGCCAAAAATCCAAATCGCCAAAAATCCAAATCGCCAAAAATCCAAATCGCCAAAATTTGCGATCGCCAAAAATCCAAATCGCCAAAATTGGCGATCGCCAAAAATCCAAATCGCCAAAATTGGCGATCGCCAAAAATCCAAATCGCCAAAATTGGCGATCGCCAAAATCCAAATCGCCAAAAATCCAAATCGCCAAAATTGGGGATCGCCAAAAATCCAAATCGCCAAAAATCCAAATCGCCAAAAATCCAAATCGCCAAAAATCCAAATCGCCAAAAATCCAAATCGCCAAAAATCCAAATCGCCAAAATTGGCGATCGCCAAAAATCCAAATCGCCAAAAATCCAAATCGCCAAAAATCCAAATCGCCAAAATTGGCGATCGCCAAAAATCCAAATCGCCAAAATCCAAATCGCCAAAAATCCAAATCGCCAAAATTGGCGATCGCCAAAAATCCAAATCGCCAAAATTGGCGATCGCCAAAAATCCAAATCGCCAAAATTGGCGATCGCCAAAAATCCAAATCGCCAAAAATCCAAATCGCCAAAATTGGCGATCGCCAAAAATCCAAATCGCCAAAAATCCAAATCGCCAAAAATCCAAATCGCCAAAAATCCAAATCGCCAAAAATCCAAATCGCCAAAAATCCAAATCGCCAAAATCCAAATCGCCAAAAATCCAAATCGCCAAAAATCCAAATCGCCAAAAATCCAAATCGCCAAAATTGGCGATCGCCAAAAATCCAAATCGCCAAAAATCCAAATCGCCAAAATTGGCGATCGCCAAAAATCCAAATCGCCAAAAATCCAAATCGCCAAAAATCCAAATCGCCAAAAATCCAAATCGCCAAAATTGGCGATCGCCAAAAATCCAAATCGCCAAAAATCCAAATCGCCAAAATTGGCGATCGCCAAAAATCCAAATCGCCAAAAATCCAAATCGCCAAAAATCCAAATCGCCAAAAATCCAAATCGCCAAAATTGGCGATCGCCAAAAATCCAAATCGCCAAAAATCCAAATCGCCAAAAATCCAAATCGCCGAAATTGGCGATCGCCAAAAATCCAAATCGCCAAAATTGGCGATCGCCAAAAATCCAAATCGCCAAAAATCCAAATCGCCAAAAATCCAAAACGCCAAAAATCCAAATCGCCAAAAATCCAAATCGCCAAAAATCCAAATCGCCAAAATTGGCGATCGCCAAAAATCCAAATCGCCAAAAAACCAAATCGCCAAAAATCCAAATCGCCAAAATTCCAAATCGCCATAAATCCAAATCGCCAAAAATCCAAATCGCCAAAAATCCAAATCGCCAAAAATCCAAATCGCCAAAAATCCAAATCGCGAAAAGTCCAAATCGCCAAAATTGGCGATCGCCAAAAATCCAAGTCGCCAAAATTGGCGATCGCCAATAATCCAAATCGCCAAAAATCCAAATCGCCAAAATTGGCGATCGCCAAAAATCCAAATCGCCAAAATTGGCGATCGCCAAAAATCCAAATCGCCAAAAATCCAAATCGCCAAAATTGGCGATCGCCAAAAATCCAAATCGCCAAAAATCCAAATCGCCAAAAATCCAAATCGCCAAAATTGGCGATCGCCAAAAATCCAAATCGCCAAAAATCCAAATCGCCAAAATTGGCGATCGCCAAAAATCCAAATCGCCAAAAATCCAAATCGCCAAAAATCCAAATCGCCAAAAATCCAAATCGCCAAAATTGGCGATCGCCAAAAATCCAAATCGCCAAAAATCCAAATCGCCAAAAATCCAAATCGCCGAAATTGGCGATCGCCAAAAATCCAAATCGCCAAAATTGGCGATCGCCAAAAATCCAAATCGCCAAAAATCCAAATCGCCAAAAATCCAAAACGCCAAAAATCCAAATCGCCAAAAATCCAAATCGCCAAAATTGGCGATCGCCAAAAATCCAAATCGCCAAAATTGGCGATCGCCAAAAATCCAAATCGCCAAAATTGGCGATCGCCAAAAATCCAAAACGCCAAAAATCCAAATCGCCAAAAATCCAAATCGCCAAAATTGGCGATCGCCAAAAATCCAAATCGCCAAAAAACCAAATCGCCAAAAATCCAAATCGCCAAAATTCCAAATCGCCATAAATCCAAATCGCCAAAAATCCAAATCGCCAAAAATCCAAATCGCCAAAAATCCAAATCGCCAAAAATCCAAATCGCCAAAAATCCAAATCGCCAAAAATCCAAATCGCGAAAAGTCCAAATCGCCAAAATTGGCGATCGCCAAAAATCCAAGTCGCCAAAATTGGCGATCGCCAAAAATCCAAATCGCCAAAAATCCAAATCGCCAAAAATCCAAATCGCCAAAATTGGCGATCGCCAAAAATCCAAATCGCCAAAAATCCAAATCGCCAAAAATCCAAATCGCCAAAATTGGCGATCGCCAAAAATCCAAATCGCCAAAAATCCAAATCGCCAAAAATCCAAATCGCCAAAATTGGCGATCGCCAAAAATCCAAATCGCCAAAATTGGCGATCGCCAAAAATCCAAATCGCCAAAAATCGAAATCGCCAAAAATCCAAATCGCCAAAAATCCAAATCGCCAAAAATCCAAATCGCCAAAAATCCAAATCGCCAAAATTGGCGATCGCCAAAAATCCAAATCGCCAAAATTGGCGAGCGCCAAAAATCCAAATCGCCAAAAATCCAAATCGCCAAAAATCCAAATCGCCAAAAATCCAAATCGCCAAAAATCCAAATCGCCAAAATTGGCGATCGCCAAAAATCCAAATCGCCAAAAATCCAAATCGCCAAAAATCCAAATCGCCAAAAATCCAAATCGCCAAAAATCCAAATCGCCAAAATTGGCGATCGCCAAAAATCCAAATCGCCAAAATTGGCGATCGCCAAAAATCCAAATCGCCAAAAATCCAAATCGCCAAAAATCCAAATCGCCAAAAATCCAAATCGCCAAAAATCCAAATCGCCAAAAATCCAAATCGCCAAAATTGGCGATCGCCAAAAATCCAAATCGCCAAAAATCCAAATCGCCAAAATTGGCGATCGCCAAAAATCCAAATCGCCAAAATTGGCGATCGCCAAAAATCCAAATCGCCAAAAATCCAAATCGCGAAAAGTCCAAATCGCCAAAATTGGCGATCGCCAAAAATCCAAATCGCCAAAAATCCAAATCGCCAAAAATCCAAAACGCCAAAAATCCAAATCGCCAAAAATCCAAATCGCCAAAATTGGCGATCGCCAAAAATCCAAATCGCCAAAATTGGCGATCGCCAAAAATCCAAATCGCCAAAATTGGCGATCGCCAAAAATCCAAAACGCCAAAAATCCAAATCGCCAAAAATCCAAATCGCCAAAATTGGCGATCGCCAAAAATCCAAATCGCCAAAAAACCAAATCGCCAAAAATCCAAATCGCCAAAATTCCAAATCGCCATAAATCCAAATCGCCAAAAATCCAAATCGCCAAAAATCCAAATCGCCAAAAATCCAAATCGCCAAAAATCCAAATCGCCAAAAATCCAAATCGCCAAAAATCCAAATCGCGAAAAGTCCAAATCGCCAAAATTGGCGATCGCCAAAAATCCAAGTCGCCAAAATTGGCGATCGCCAAAAATCCAAATCGCCAAAAATCCAAATCGCCAAAAATCCAAATCGCCAAAATTGGCGATCGCCAAAAATCCAAATCGCCAAAAATCCAAATCGCCAAAAATCCAAATCGCCAAAATTGGCGATCGCCAAAAATCCAAATCGCCAAAAATCCAAATCGCCAAAAATCCAAATCGCCAAAATTGGCGATCGCCAAAAATCCAAATCGCCAAAAATCGAAATCGCCAAAAATCCAAATCGCCAAAAATCCAAATCGCCAAAAATCCAAATCGCCAAAAATCCAAATCGCCAAAATTGGCGATCGCCAAAAATCCAAATCGCCAAAATTGGCGAGCGCCAAAAATCCAAATCGCCAAAAATCCAAATCGCCAAAAATCCAAATCGCCAAAAATCCAAATCGCCAAAAATCCAAATCGCCAAAATTGGCGATCGCCAAAAATCCAAATCGCCAAAAATCCAAATCGCCAAAAATCCAAATCGCCAAAATTGGCGATCGCCAAAAATCCAAATCGCCAAAAATCCAAATCGCCAAAAATCCAAATCGCCAAAAATCCAAATCGCCAAAAATCCAAATCGCCAAAATTGGCGATCGCCAAAAATCCAAATCGCCAAAAATCCAAATCGCCAAAATTGGCGATCGCCAAAAATCCAAATCGCCAAAATTGGCGATCGCCAAAAATCCAAATCGCCAAAAATCCAAATCGCCAAAAATCCAAATCGCCAAAAATCCAAATCGCCAAAATTGGCGATCGCCAAAAATCCAAATCGCCAAAAATCGAAATCGCCAAAAATCCAAATCGCCAAAAATCCAAATCGCCAAAAATCCAAATCGCCAAAAATCCAAATCGCCAAAATTGGCGATCGCCAAAAATCCAAATCGCCAAAAATCCAAATCGCCAAAAATCCAAATCGCCAAAAATCCAAATCGCCAAAAATCCAAATCGCCAAAAATCCAAATCGCCAAAAATCCAAATCGCCAAAAATCCAAATCGCCAAAATTGGCGATCGCCAAAAATCCAAATCGCCAAAAATCCAAATCGCCAAAAATCCAAATCGCCAAAATTGGCGATCGCCAAAAATCCAAATCGCCAAAATTGGCGATCGCCAAAAATCCAAATCGCCAAAAATCCAAATCGCCAAAAATCCAAATCGCCAAAATTGGCGATCGCCAAAAATCCAAATCGCCAAAAATCCAAATCGCCAAAATTGGCGATCGCCAAAAATCCAAATCGCCAAAAATCCAAATCGCCAAAAATCCAAATCGCCAAAAATCCAAATCGCCAAAAATCCAAATCGCCAAAAATCCAAATCGCCAAAAATCCAAATCGCCAAAAATCCAAATCGCCAAAAATCCAAATCGCCAAAAATCCAAATCGCCAAAAATCCAAATCGCCAAAATTGGCGATCGCAAAAAATCCAAATCGCCAAAAATCCAAATCGCCAAAATTGGCGATCGCCAAAAATCCAAATCGCCAAAAATCCAAATCGCCAAAATTGGCGATCGCCAAAAATCCAAATCGCCAAAAATCCAAATCGCCAAAAATCCAAATCGCCAAAAATCCAAATCGCCAAAAATCCAAATCGCCAAAATTGGCGATCGCCAAAAATCCAAATCGCCAAAATTGGCGATCGCCAAAAATCCAAATCGCCAAAAATCCAAATCGCCAAAAATCCAAATCGCCAAAAATCCAAATCGCCAAAAATCCAAATCGCCAAAATTGGCGATCGCCAAAAATCCAAATCGCCAAAATTGGCGATCGCCAAAAATCCAAATCGCCAAAAATCCAAATCGCCAAAAATCCAAATCGCCAAAAATCCAAATCGCCAAAAATCCAAATCGCCAAAAATCCAAATCGCCAAAAATCCAAATCGCCAAAAATCCAAATCGCCAAAATTGGCGATCGCCAAAAATCCAAATCGCCAAAAATCCAAATCGCCAAAAATCCAAATCGCCAAAAATCCAAATCGCCAAAAATCCAAATCGCCAAAATCCAAATCCAAATCGCCAAAAATCCAAATCGCCAAAAATCCAAATCGCCAAAAATCCAAATCGCCAAAAATCCAAATCGCCAAAAATCCAAATCGCCAAAAATCCAAATCGCCAAAAATCCAAATCGCCAAAAATCCAAATCGCCAAAATCCAAATCGCCAAAAATCCAAATCGCCAAAATTGGCGATCGCCAAAAATCCAAATCGCCAAAAATCCAAATCGCCAAAAATCCAAATCGCCAAAATTGGCGATCGCAAAAAATCCAAATCGCCAAAAATCCAAATCGCCAAAAATCCAAATCGCCAAAAATCCAAATCGCCAAAAATCCAAATCGCCAAAAATCCAAATCGCCAAAAATCCGAATCGCCAAAATTGGCGATCGCAAAAAATCCAAATCGCCAAAAATCCAAATCGCCAAAAAACCAAATCGCCAAAAATCCAAATCGCCAAAATTGGCGATCGCCAAAAATCCAAATCGCCAAAAATCCAAATCGCCAAAAATCCAAATCGCCAAAAATCCAAATCGCCAAAAATCCAAATCGCCAAAAATCCGAATCGCCAAAAATCCAAATCGCCAAAAATCCAAATCGCCAAAATTGGCGATCGCCAAAAATCCAAATCGCCAAAAATCCAAATCGCCAAAAATCCAAATCGCCAAAAATCCAAATCGCCAAAAATCCAAATCACCAAAAAACCAAATCGCCAAAAATCCAAATCGCCAAAAATCCAAATCGCCAAAAATCCAAATCGCCAAAAATCCAAATCGCCAAAAATCCAAATCGCCAAAATTGGCGATCGCCAAAAGTCCAAATCGCCAAAAATCCAAATCACCAAAAAACCAAATCGCCAAAAATCCAAATCGCCAAAATTGGCGATCGCCAAAAATCCAAATCGCCAAAATTGGCGATCGCCAAAAATCCAAATCGCCAAAAATCCAAATCACCAAAAAACCAAATCGCCAAAAATCCAAATCGCCAAAAATCCAAATCGCCAAAAATCCAAATCGCCAAAATTGGCGATCGCCAAAAATCCAAATCGCCAAAAATCCAAATCGCCAAAATTGGCGATCGCCAAAAGTCCAAATCGCCAAAAATCCAAATCGCCAAAAATCGAAATCGCCAAAAATCCAAATCGCCAAAATTGGCGATCGCCAAAAATCCAAATCGCCAAAAATCCAAATCGCCAAAAATCCAAATCGCCAAAAATCCAAATCGCCAAAAATCCAAATCGCCAAAAATCCAAATCGCCAAAATTGGCGATCGCCAAAAATCCAAATCGCCAAAAATCCAAATCGCCAAAAATCCAAATCGCCAAAAATCCAAATCGCCAAAAATCCAAATCGCCAAAATCCAAATCCAAATCGCCAAAAATCCAAATCGCCAAAAATCCAAATCGCCAAAAATCCAAATCGCCAAAAATCCAAATCGCCAAAAATCCAAATCGCCAAAAATCCAAATCGCCAAAAATCCAAATCGCCAAAAATCCAAATCGCCAAAATCCAAATCGCCAAAAATCCAAATCGCCAAAAATCCAAATCGCCAAAAATCCAAATCGCCAAAAAACCAAATCGCCAAAAATCCTAATCGCCAAAATTGGCGATCGCCAAAAATCCAAATCGCCAAAAATCCAAATCGCCAAAAATCCAAATCGCCAAAATTGGCGATCGCAAAAAATCCAAATCGCCAAAAATCCAAATCGCCAAAAATCCAAATCGCCAAAAATCCAAATCGCCAAAAATCCAAATCGCCAAAAATCCGAATCGCCAAAATTGGCGATCGCAAAAAATCCAAATCGCCAAAAATCCAAATCGCCAAAAATCCAAATCGCCAAAAAACCAAATCGCCAAAAAACCAAATCGCCAAAAATCCAAATCGCCAAAATTGGCGATCGCCAAAAATCCAAATCGCCAAAAATCCAAATCGCCAAAAATCCAAATCGCCAAAATTGGCGATCGCAAAAAATCCAAATCGCCAAAAATCCAAATCGCCAAAAATCCAAATCGCCAAAAATCCAAATCGCCAAAAATCCAAATCGCCAAAAATCCAAATCGCCAAAAATCCGAATCGCCAAAATTGGCGATCGCCAAAAATCCAAATCGCCAAAAATCCAAATCGCCAAAAATCCAAATCGCCAAAAATCCAAATCGCCAAAAATCCAAATCGCCAAAAATCCGAATCGCCAAAAATCCAAATCGCCAAAAATCCAAATCGCCAAAATTGGCGATCGCCAAAAATCCAAATCGCCAAAAATCCAAATCGCCAAAAATCCAAATCGCCAAAAATCCAAATCGCCAAAAATCCAAATCACCAAAAAACCAAATCGCCAAAAATCCAAATCGCCAAAAATCCAAATCGCCAAAAATCCAAATCGCCAAATTGGCGATCGCCAAAAATCCAAATCGCCAAAATTGGCGATCGCCAAAAATCCAAATCGCCAAAAATCCAAATCGCTAAAAATCCAAATCGCCAAAAATCCAAATCGCCAAAAATCCAAATCGCCAAAAATCCAAATCACCAAAAATCCAAATCGCCAAAAATCCAAATCGCCAAAATTGGCGATCGCCAAAAATGCAAATCGCCAAAAATCCAAATCGCCAAAAATCGAAATCGCCAAAAATCCAAATCGCCAGAAATCCAAATCGCCAAAAGTGGCGATCGCCAAAAATCCAAATCGCCAAAAATCCAAATCGCCAAAAATCCAAATCGCCAGAAATCCAAATCGCCAAAATTGGCGACCGCCAAAAATCCAAATCGCCAAAATTGGCGAGCGCCAAAAATCCAAATCGCCAAAAATCCAAATCGCCAAAAATCCAAATCGCCAAAAATCCAAATCGCCAAAAATCCAAATCGCCAAAAATCCAAATCGCCAAAAATCCAAATCGCCAAAAATCCAAATCGCCAAAAATCCAAATCGCCAAAAATCCAAATCGCCAAAAATCCAAATCGCTAAAAATCCAAATCGCCAAAAATCCAAATCGCCAAAAAACCAAATCGCCAAAAATCCAAATCGCCAAAATTGGCGATCGCCAAAAATCCAAATCGCCAAAAATCCAAATCGCCAAAAATCCAAATCGCCAAAAATCCAAATCGCCAAAAATCCAAATCGCCAAAAATCCAAATCGCCAAAAATCCGAATCGCCAAAATTGGCGATCGCAAAAAATCCAAATCGCCAAAAATCCAAATCGCCAAAAAACCAAATCGCCAAAAATCCAAATCGCCAAAATTGGCGATCGCCAAAAATCCAAATCGCCAAAAATCCAAATCGCCAAAAATCCAAATCGCCAAAATTGGCGATCGCCAAAAATCCAAATCGCCAAAAATCCAAATCGCCAAAAATCCAAATCGCCAAAAATCCAAATCGCCAAAAATCCAAATCGCCAAAAATCCGAATCGCCAAAAATCCAAATCGCCAAAAAATCCAAATCGCCAAAAATCCAAATCGCCAAAAATCCAAATCGCCAAAAATCCGAATCGCCAAAAATCCAAATCGCCAAAAATCCAAATCGCCAAAAATCCAAATCGCCAAAAATCCAAATCGCCAAAAATCCAAATCGCCAAAAATCCAAATCGCCAAAAAACCAAATCGCCAAAAATCCAAATCGCCAAAAATCCAAATCGCCAAAATTGGCGATCGCCAAAAATCCAAATCGCCAAAATTGGCGATCGCCAAAAATCCAAATCGCCAAAAATCCAAATCGCCAAAAATCCAAATCGCCAAAAATCCAAATCGCCAAAAATCCAAATCGCCAAAAATCCAAATCGCCAAAATTGGCGATCGCCAAAAATCCAAATCGCCAAAAATCCAAATCGCCAAAAATCCAAATCGCCAAAAATCCAAATCGCCAAAAATCCAAATCGCCAAAAATCCAAATCGCCAAAAATCCAAATCGCCAAAAATCCAAATCGCCAAAAAACCAAATCGCCAAAAATCCAAATCGCCAAAATTGGCGATCGCCAAAAATCCAAATCGCCAAAAATCCAAATCGCCAAAAATCCAAATCGCCAAAAATCCAAATCGCCAAAAATCCAAATCGCCAAAAATCCAAATCGCCAAAAATCCAAATCGCCAAAAATCCAAATCGCCAAAAATCCAAATCGCCAAAAATCCAAATCGCCAAAAATCCAAATCGCCAAAATTGGCGATCGCCAAAAATCCAAATCGCCAAAAATCCAAATCGCCAAAAATCCAAATCGCCAAAAATCCAAATCGCCAAAAATCCAAATCGCCAAAAATCCAAATCGCCAAAAATCCAAATCGCCAAAAATCCAAATCGCCAAAAAACCAAATCGCCAAAAATCCAAATCGCCAAAATTGGCGATCGCCAAAAATCCAAATCGCCAAAAATCCAAATCGCCAAAAATCCAAATCGCCAAAAATCCAAATCGCCAAAAATCCAAATCGCCAAAAATCCAAATCGCCAAAAATCCAAATCGCCAAAAATCCAAATCGCCAAAAATCCAAATCGCCAAAAATCCAAATCGCCAAAAATCCAAATCGCCAAAATTGGCGATCGCCAAAAATCCAAATCGCCAAAAATCCAAATCGCCAAAAATCCAAATCGCCAAAAATCCAAATCGCCAAAAATCCAAATCGCCAAAAATCCAAATCGCCAAAAATCCAAATCGCCAAAATTGGCGATCGCCAAAAATCCAAATCGCCAAAAATCCAAATCGCCAAAAATCCAAATCGCCAAAAATCCAAATCGCCAAAAATCCAAATCGCCAAAAATCCAAATCGCCAAAAATCCAAATCGCCAAAAATCCAAATCGCCAAAAATCCAAATCGCCAAAAATCCAAATCGCCAAAAATCCAAATCGCCAAAAATCCAAATCGCCAAAATTGGCGATCGCCAAAAATCCAAATCGCCAAAAATCCAAATCGCCAAAAATCCAAATCGCCAAAAATCCAAATCGCCAAAAATCCAAATCGCCAAAAATCCAAATCGCCAAATTGGCGATCGCCAAAAATCCAAATCGCCAAAAATCCAAATCGCCAAAATTGGCGATCGCCAAAAATCCAAATCGCCAAAATTGGCGATCGCCAAAAATCCAAATCGCCAAAAATCCAAATCGCCAAAAATCCAAATCGCCAAAAATCCAAATCGCCAAAAATCCAAATCGCCAAAAATCCAAATCACCAAAAAACCAAATCGCCAAAAATCCAAATCGCCAAAAATCCAAATCGCCAAAAATCCAAATCGCCAAATTGGCGGTCGCCAAAAATCCAAATCGCCAAAAATCCAAATCGCCAAAAATCGAAATCGCCAAAAATCCAAATCGCCAGAAATCCAAATCGCCAAAATTGGCGATCGCCAAAAATCCAAAATCGTCCAAAAATCCAAATCGCCAGAAATCCAAATCGCCAAAATTGGCGACCGCCAAAAATCCAAATCGCCAAAATTGGCGAGCGCCAAAAATCCAAATCGCCAAAAATCCAAATCGCCAGAAATCCAAATCGCCAAAATTGGCGATCGCCAAAAATCCAAATCGCCAAAAATCCAAATCGCCAGAAATCCAAATCGCCAAAATTGGCGACCGCCAAAAATCCAAATCGCCAAAATTGGCGAGCGCCAAAAATCCAAATCGCCAAAAATCCAAATCGCCAAAAATCCAAATCGCCAAAAATCCAAATCGCCAAAAATCCAAATCGCCAAAAATCCAAATCGCCAAAAATCCAAATCGCCAAAAATCCAAATCGCCAAAAATCCAAATCGCCAAAAATCCAAATCGCCAAAAATCCAAATCGCCAAAAATCCAAATCGCCAAAATTGGCGATCGCCAAAAATCCAAATCGCCAAAATTGGCGATCGCCAAAAATCCAAATCGCCAAAAATCCAAATCGCCAAAAATCCAAATCGCCAAAAATCCAAATCGCCAAAAATCCAAATCGCCAAAAATCCAAATCGCCAAAAATCCAAATCGCCAAATTGGCGATCGCCAAAAATCCAAATCGCCAAAAATCCAAATCGCCAAAATTGGCGATCGCCAAAAATCCAAATCGCCAAAATTGGCGATCGCCAAAAATCCAAATCGCCAAAAATCCAAATCGCCAAAAATCCAAATCGCCAAAAATCCAAATCGCCAAAAATCCAAATCGCCAAAAATCCAAATCACCAAAAAACCAAATCGCCAAAAATCCAAATCGCCAAAAATCCAAATCGCCAAAAATCCAAATCGCCAAATTGGCGATCGCCAAAAATCCAAATCGCCAAAATTGGCGATCGCCAAAAATGCAAATCGCCAAAAATCCAAATCGCCAAAAATCGAAATCGCCAAAAATCCAAATCGCCAGAAATCCAAATCGCCAAAATTGGCGATCGCCAAAAATCCAAATCGCCAAAAATCCAAATCGCCAGAAATCCAAATCGCCAAAATTGGCGACCGCCAAAAATCCAAATCGCCAAAATTGGCGAGCGCCAAAAATCCAAATCGCCAAAAATCCAAATCGCCAAAAATCCAAATCGCCAAAAATCCAAATCGCCAAAAATCCAAATCGCCAAAAATCCAAATCGCCAAAAATCCAAATCGCCAAAAATCCAAATCGCCAAAAATCCAAATCGCCAAAAATCGAAATCGCCAAAAATCCAAATCGCCAGAAATCCAAATCGCCAAAATTGGCGATCGCCAAAAATCCAAATCGCCAAAAATCCAAATCGCCAGAAATCCAAATCGCCAAAATTGGCGACCGCCAAAAATCCAAATCGCCAAAATTGGCGAGCGCCAAAAATCCAAATCGCCAAAAATCCAAATCGCCAAAAATCCAAATCGCCAAAAATCCAAATCGCCAAAAATCCAAATCGCCAAAAATCCAAATCGCCAAAAATCCAAATCGCCAAAAATCCAAATCGCCAAAAATCCAAATCGCCAAAAATCCAAATCGCCAAAAATCCAAATCGCCAAAATTGGCGATCGCCAAAAATCCAAATCGCCAAAATTGGCGATCGCCAAAAATCCAAATCGCCAAAAATCCAAATCGCCAAAAATCCAAATCGCCAAAAATCCAAATCGCCAAAAATCCAAATCGCCAAAAATCCAAATCGCCAAAAATCCAAATCGCCAAAAATCCAAATCGCCAAATTGGCGATCGCCAAAAATCCAAATCGCCAAAAATCCAAATCGCCAAAATTGGCGATCGCCAAAAATCCAAATCGCCAAAATTGGCGATCGCCAAAAATCCAAATCGCCAAAAATCCAAATCGCCAAAAATCCAAATCGCCAAAATTGGCGATCGCCAAAAATCCAAATCGCCAAAATTGGCGATCGCCAAAAATCCAAATCGCCAAAAATCCAAATCGCCAAAAATCCAAATCGCCAAAAATCCAAATCACCAAAAAACCAAATCGCCAAAAATCCAAATCGCCAAAAATCCAAATCGCCAAAAATCCAAATCGCCAAATTGGCGATCGCCAAAAATCCAAATCGCCAAAATTGGCGATCGCCAAAAATGCAAATCGCCAAAAATCCAAATCGCCAAAAATCGAAATCGCCAAAAATCCAAATCGCCAGAAATCCAAATCGCCAAAATTGGCGATCGCCAAAAATCCAAATCGCCAAAAATCCAAATCGCCAGAAATCCAAATCGCCAAAATTGGCGACCGCCAAAAATCCAAATCGCCAAAATTGGCGAGCGCCAAAAATCCAAATCGCCAAAAATCCAAATCGCCAAAAATCCAAATCGCCAAAAATCCAAATCGCCAAAATTGGCGATCGCCAAAAATCCAAATCGCCAAAAATCCAAATCGCCAAAAATCCAAATCGCCAAAAATCCAAATCGCCAAAAATCCAAATCGCCAAAAATCCAAATCGCCAAAAATCCAAATCGCCAAAAATCCAAATCGCCAAAAATCCAAATCGCCAAAATTGGCGATCGCCAAAAATCCAAATCGCCAAAATTGGCGATCGCCAAAAATCCAAATCGCCAAAAATCCAAATCGCCAAAAATCCAAATCGCCAAAAATCCAAATCGCCAAAAATCCAAATCGCCAAAAATCCAAATCGCCAAAAATCCAAATCGCCAAATTGGCGATCGCCAAAAATCCAAATCGCCAAAATTGGCGATCGCCAAAAATCCAAATCGCCAAAATTGGCGATCGCCAAAAATCCAAATCGCCAAAAATCCAAATCGCCAAAAATCCAAATCGCCAAAAATCCAAATCGCCAAAAATCCAAATCGCCAAAAATCCAAATCACCAAAAAACCAAATCGCCAAAAATCCAAATCGCCAAAAATCCAAATCGCCAAAAATCCAAATCGCCAAATTGGCGATCGCCAAAAATCCAAATCGCCAAAATTGGCGATCGCCAAAAATGCAAATCGCCAAAAATCCAAATCGCCAAAAATCGAAATCGCCAAAAATCCAAATCGCCAGAAATCCAAATCGCCAAAATTGGCGATCGCCAAAAATCCAAATCGCCAAAAATCCAAATCGCCAGAAATCCAAATCGCCAAAATTGGCGACCGCCAAAAATCCAAATCGCCAAAATTGGCGAGCGCCAAAAATCCAAATCGCCAAAAATCCAAATCGCCAAAAATCCAAATCGCCAAAAATCCAAATCGCCAAAAATCCAAATCGCCAAAAATCCAAATCGCCAAAAATCCAAATCGCCAAAAATCCAAATCGCCAAAAATCCAAATCGCCAAAAATCGAAATCGCCAAAAATCCAAATCGCCAGAAATCCAAATCGCCAAAATTGGCGATCGCCAAAAATCCAAATCGCCAAAAATCCAAATCGCCAGAAATCCAAATCGCCAAAATTGGCGACCGCCAAAAATCCAAATCGCCAAAATTGGCGAGCGCCAAAAATCCAAATCGCCAAAAATCCAAATCGCCAAAAATCCAAATCGCCAAAAATCCAAATCGCCAAAAATCCAAATCGCCAAAAATCCAAATCGCCAAAAATCCAAATCGCCAAAAATCCAAATCGCCAAAAATCCAAATCGCCAAAAATCCAAATCGCCAAAAATCCAAATCGCCAAAAATCCAAATCGCCAAAATTGGCGATCGCCAAAAATCCAAATCGCCAAAATTGGCGATCGCCAAAAATCCAAATCGCCAAAAATCCAAATCGCCAAAAATCCAAATCGCCAAAAATCCAAATCGCCAAAAATCCAAATCGCCAAAAATCCAAATCGCCAAAAATCCAAATCGCCAAATTGGCGATCGCCAAAAATCCAAATCGCCAAAAATCCAAATCGCCAAAATTGGCGATCGCCAAAAATCCAAATCGCCAAAATTGGCGATCGCCAAAAATCCAAATCGCCAAAAATCCAAATCGCCAAAAATCCAAATCGCCAAAAATCCAAATCACCAAAAAACCAAATCGCCAAAAATCCAAATCGCCAAAAATCCAAATCGCCAAAAATCCAAATCGCCAAATTGGCGATCGCCAAAAATCCAAATCGCCAAAATTGGCGATCGCCAAAAATGCAAATCGCCAAAAATCCAAATCGCCAAAAATCGAAATCGCCAAAAATCCAAATCGCCAGAAATCCAAATCGCCAAAATTGGCGATCGCCAAAAATCCAAATCGCCAAAAATCCAAATCGCCAGAAATCCAAATCGCCAAAATTGGCGACCGCCAAAAATCCAAATCGCCAAAATTGGCGAGCGCCAAAAATCCAAATCGCCAAAAATCCAAATCGCCAAAAATCCAAATCGCCAAAAATCCAAATCGCCAAAAATCCAAATCGCCAAAAATCCAAATCGCCAAAAATCCAAATCGCCAAAAATCCAAATCGCCAAAAATCCAAATCGCCAAAAATCGAAATCGCCAAAAATCCAAATCGCCAGAAATCCAAATCGCCAAAATTGGCGATCGCCAAAAATCCAAATCGCCAAAAATCCAAATCGCCAGAAATCCAAATCGCCAAAATTGGCGACCGCCAAAAATCCAAATCGCCAAAATTGGCGAGCGCCAAAAATCCAAATCGCCAAAAATCCAAATCGCCAAAAATCCAAATCGCCAAAAATCCAAATCGCCAAAAATCCAAATCGCCAAAAATCCAAATCGCCAAAAATCCAAATCGCCAAAAATCCAAATCGCCAAAAATCCAAATCGCCAAAAATCCAAATCGCCAAAAATCCAAATCGCCAAAAATCCAAATCGCCAAAATTGGCGATCGCCAAAAATCCAAATCGCCAAAATTGGCGATCGCCAAAAATCCAAATCGCCAAAAATCCAAATCGCCAAAAATCCAAATCGCCAAAAATCCAAATCGCCAAAAATCCAAATCGCCAAAAATCCAAATCGCCAAAAATCCAAATCGCCAAATTGGCGATCGCCAAAAATCCAAATCGCCAAAATTGGCGATCGCCAAAAATCCAAATCGCCAAAAATCCAAATCGCCAAAAATCCAAATCGCCAAAAATCCAAATCGCCAGAAATCCAAATCGCCAAAATTGGCGATCGCCAAAAATCCAAATCGCCAAAAATCCAAATCGCCAGAAATCCAAATCGCCAAAATTGGCGACCGCCAAAAATCCAAATCGCCAAAATTGGCGAGCGCCAAAAATGCAAATCGCCAAAAATCCAAATCGCCAAAAATCGAAATCGCCAAAAATCCAAATCGCCAGAAATCCAAATCGCCAAAATTGGCGATCGCCAAAAATCCAAATCGCCAAAAATCCAAATCGCCAGAAATCCAAATCGCCAAAATTGGCGATCGCCAAAAATCCAAATCGCCAAAATTGGCGATCGCCAAAAATGCAAATCGCCAAAAATCCAAATCGCCAAAAATCGAAATCGCCAAAAATCCAAATCGCCAGAAATCCAAATCGCCAAAATTGGCGATCGCCAAAAATCCAAATCGCCAAAAATCCAAATCGCCAGAAATCCAAATCGCCAAAATTGGCGACCGCCAAAAATCCAAATCGCCAAAATTGGCGAGCGCCAAAAATCCAAATCGCCAAAAATCCAAATCGCCAAAAATCCAAATCGCCAAAAATCCAAATCGCCAAAAATCCAAATCGCCAAAAATCCAAATCGCCAAAAATCCAAATCGCCAAAAATCCAAATCGCCAAAAATCCAAATCGCCAAAAATCCAAATCGCCAAAAATCCAAATCGCCAAAAATCCAAATCGCCAAAAATCCAAATCGCCAAAAATCCAAATCGCCAAAAATCCAAATCGCCAAAAAACCAAATCGCCAAAAATCCAAATCGCCAAAATTGGCGATCGCCAAAAATCCAAATCGCCAAAATTGGCGATCGCCAAAAATCCAAATCGCCAAAAATCCAAATCGCCAAAAATCCAAATCGCCAAAATTGGCGATCGCCAAAAATCCAAATCGCCAAAATTGGCGATCGCCAAAAATCCAAATCGCCAAAAATCCAAATCGCCAAAAATCCAAATCGCCAAAATTGGCGATCGCCAAAAATCCAAATCGCCAAAAATCCAAATCGCCAAAAAACCAAATCGCCAAAAATCCAAATCGCCAAAAATCCAAATCGCCAAAAATCCAAATCGCCAAAAATCCAAATCGCCAAAAATCCAAATCGCCAAAAATCCAAATCGCCAAAAATCCAAATCGCCAAAAATCCAAATCGCCAAAAATCCAAATCGCCAAAAATCCAAATCGCCAAAATTGGCGATCGCCAAAAATCCAAATCGCCAAAATTGGCGATCGCCAAAAATCCAAATCGCCAAAAATCCAAATCGCCAAAAAACCAAATCGCCAAAAATCCAAATCGCCAAAAATCCAAATCGCCAAAAATCCAAATCGCCAAAAATCCAAATCGCCAAAAATCCAAATCGCCAAAATTGGCGATCGCCAAAAATCCAAATCGCCAAAATTGGCGATCGCCAAAAATCCAAATCGCCAAAATTGGCGATCGCCAAAAATCCAAATCGCCAAAAATCCAAATCGCCAAAAAACCAAATCGCCAAAAATCCAAATCGCCAAAAATCCAAATCGCCAAAAATCCAAATCGCCAAAAATCCAAATCGCCAAAAATCCAAATCGCCAAAAATCCAAATCGCCAAAAATCCAAATCGCCAAAATTGGCGATCGCCAAAAATCCAAATCGCCAAAATTGGCGATCGCCAAAAATCCAAATCGCCAAAAATCCAAATCGCCAAAAATCCAAATCGCCAAAAATCCAAATCGCCAAAAATCCAAATCGCCAAAAATCCAAATCGCCAAAAATCCAAATCGCCAAAAATCCAAATCGCCAAAATTGGCGATCGCAAAAAATCCAAATCGCCAAAAATCCAAATCGCCAAAAATCCAAATCGCCAAAATTGGCGATCGCCAAAAATCCAAATCGCCAAAATTGGCGATCGCCAAAAATCCAAATCGCCAAAATTGGCGATCGCCAAAAATCCAAATCGCCAAAAATCCAAATCGCCAAAAATCCAAATCGCCAAAAATCCAAATCGCCAAAAATCCAAATCGCCAAAAATCCAAATCGCCAAAAATCCAAATCGCCAAAAATCCAAATCGCCAAAATTGGCGATCGCAAAAAATCCAAATCGCCAAAAATCCAAATCGCCAAAAATCCAAATCGCCAAAATTGGCGATCGCCAAAAATCCAAATCGCCAAAATTGGCGATCGCCAAAAATCCAAATCGCCAAAAATCCAAATCGCCAAAAATCCAAATCGCCAAAAATCCAAATCGCCAAAAATCCAAATCGCCAAAAATCCAAATCGCCAAAAATCCAAATCGCCAAAAATCCAAATCGCCAAAAATCCAAATCGCCAAAAATCCAAATCGCCAAAATTGGCGATCGCCAAAAATCCAAATCGCCAAAATTGGCGATCGCCAAAAATCCAAATCGCCAAAAATCCAAATCGCCAAAAATCCAAATCGCCAAAAATCCAAATCGCCAAAAATCCAAATCGCCAAAAATCCAAATCGCCAAAATTGGCGATCGCCAAAAATCCAAATCGCCAAAATTGGCGATCGCCAAAAATCCAAATCGCCAAAAATCCAAATCGCCAAAAATCCAAATCGCCAAAAATCCAAATCGCCAAAAATCCAAATCGCCAAAAAACCAAATCGCCAAAAATCCAAATCGCCAAAAATCCAAATCGCCAAAAATCCAAATCGCCAAAAATCCAAATCGCCAAAAATCCAAATCGCCAAAAATCCAAATCGCCAAAAATCCAAATCGCCAAAAATCCAAATCGCCAAAAATCCAAATCGCCAAAATTGGCGATCGCCAAAAATCCAAATCGCCAAAATTGGCGATCGCCAAAAATCCAAATCGCCAAAATTGGCGATCGCCAAAAATCCAAATCGCCAAAAATCCAAATCGCCAAAAAACCAAATCGCCAAAAATCCAAATCGCCAAAAATCCAAATCGCCAAAAATCCAAATCGCCAAAAATCCAAATCGCCAAAAATCCAAATCGCCAAAATTGGCGATCGCCAAAAATCCAAATCGCCAAAATTGGCGATCGCCAAAAATCCAAATCGCCAAAATTGGCGATCGCCAAAAATCCAAATCGCCAAAAATCCAAATCGCCAAAAAACCAAATCGCCAAAAATCCAAATCGCCAAAAATCCAAATCGCCAAAAATCCAAATCGCCAAAAATCCAAATCGCCAAAAATCCAAATCGCCAAAAATCCAAATCGCCAAAAATCCAAATCGCCAAAATTGGCGATCGCCAAAAATCCAAATCGCCAAAATTGGCGATCGCCAAAAATCCAAATCGCCAAAAATCCAAATCGCCAAAAATCCAAATCGCCAAAAATCCAAATCGCCAAAAATCCAAATCGCCAAAAATCCAAATCGCCAAAAATCCAAATCGCCAAAAATCCAAATCGCCAAAATTGGCGATCGCAAAAAATCCAAATCGCCAAAAATCCAAATCGCCAAAAATCCAAATCGCCAAAATTGGCGATCGCCAAAAATCCAAATCGCCAAAATTGGCGATCGCCAAAAATCCAAATCGCCAAAATTGGCGATCGCCAAAAATCCAAATCGCCAAAAATCCAAATCGCCAAAAATCCAAATCGCCAAAAATCCAAATCGCCAAAAATCCAAATCGCCAAAAATCCAAATCGCCAAAAATCCAAATCGCCAAAAATCCAAATCGCCAAAATTGGCGATCGCAAAAAATCCAAATCGCCAAAAATCCAAATCGCCAAAAATCCAAATCGCCAAAATTGGCGATCGCCAAAAATCCAAATCGCCAAAATTGGCGATCGCCAAAAATCCAAATCGCCAAAAATCCAAATCGCCAAAAATCCAAATCGCCAAAAATCCAAATCGCCAAAATTGGCGATCGCCAAAATTGGCGATCGCCAAAAATCCAAATCGCCAAAAATCCAAATCGCCAAAAATCCAAATCGCCAAAATTGGCGATCGCCAAAAATCCAAATCGCCAAAATTGGCGATCGCCAAAAATCCAAATCGCCAAAAATCCAAATCGCCAAAAATCCAAATCGCCAAAAATCCAAATCGCCAAAAATCCAAATCACCAAAAAACCAAATCGCCAAAAATCCAAATCGCCAAAAATCCAAATCGCCAAAATTGGCGATCGCCAAAAATCCAAATCGCCAAAATTGGCGATCGCCAAAAATCCAAATCGCCAAAAATCCAAATCGCCAAAAATCCAAATCGCCAAAAATCCAAATCGCCAAAAATCCAAATCACCAAAAATCCAAATCGCCAAAAATCCAAATCGCCAAAAATCCAAATCGCCAAAAATCCAAATCGCCAAAAATCCAAATCGCCAAAAGTCCAAATCGCCAAAATTGGCGATCGCCAAAAATCCAAATCGCCAAAATTGGCGATCGCCAAAAATGCAAATCGCCAAAAATCCAAATCGCCAAAAATCGAAATCGCCAAAAATCCAAATCGCCAGAAATCCAAATCGCCAAAATTGGCGATCGCCAAAAATCCAAATCGCCAAAATTGGCGAGCGCCAAAAATCCAAATCGCCAAAAATCCAAATCGCCAAAAATCCAAATCGCCAAAAATCCAAATCGCCAAAAATCCAAATCGCCAAAAATCCAAATCGCCAAAATTGGCGATCGCCAAAAATCCAAATCGCCAAAAATCCAAATCGCCAAAAATCCAAATCGCCAAAAATCCAAATCGCCAAAAATCCAAATCGCCAAAATTGGCGAGCGCCAAAAATCCAAATCGCCAAAAATCCAAATCGCCAAAAATCCAAATCGCCAAAAATCCAAATCGCCAAAATTGGCGATCGCCAAAAATCCAAATCGCCAAAAATCCAAATCGCCAAAAATCCAAATCGCCAAAAATCCAAATCGCCAAAAATCCAAATCACCAAAAATCCAAATCGCCAAAAATCCAAATCGCCAAAAATCCAAATCGCCAAAAATCCAAATCGCCAAAAATCCAAATCGCCAAAAGTCCAAATCGCCAAAATTGGCGATCGCCAAAAATCCAAATCGCCAAAATTGGCGATCGCCAAAAATGCAAATCGCCAAAAATCCAAATCGCCAAAAATCGAAATCGCCAAAAATCCAAATCGCCAGAAATCCAAATCGCCAAAATTGGCGATCGCCAAAAATCCAAATCGCCAAAAATCCAAATCGCCAAAAATCCAAATCGCCAGAAATCCAAATCGCCAAAATTGGCGATCGCCAAAAATCCAAATCGCCAAAATTGGCGAGCGCCAAAAATCCAAATCGCCAAAAATCCAAATCGCCAAAAATCCAAATCGCCAAAAATCCAAATCGCCAAAATTGGCGATCGCCAAAAATCCAAATCGCCAAAAATCCAAATCGCCAAAAATCCAAATCGCCAAAAATCCAAATCGCCAAAAATCCAAATCGCCAAAAAACCAAATCGCCAAAAATCCAAATCGCCAAAATTGGCGATCGCCAAAAATCCAAATCGCCAAAATTGGCGATCGCCAAAAATCCAAATCGCCAAAAATCCAAATCGCCAAAAATCCAAATCGCCAAAAATCCAAATCGCCAAAAAACCAAATCGCCAAAAATCCAAATCGCCAAAATTGGCGATCGCCAAAAATCCAAATCGCTAAAAATCCAAATCGCCAAAAATCCAAATCGCCAAAAATCCAAATCGCCAAAAATCCAAATCGCCAAAAATCCAAATCGCCAAAAATCCAAATCGCCAAAAATCCAAATCGCGAAAAATCCAAATCGCCAAAAATCCAAATCGCCAAAATTGGCGATCGCCAAAAATCCAAATCGCCAAAATTGGCGATCGCCAAAAATCCAAATCGCCAAAAATCCAAATCGCCAAAAATCCAAATCGCCAAAAATCCAAATCGCCAAAAAACCAAATCGCCAAAAATCCAAATCGCCAAAAATCCAAATCGCCAAAAATCCAAATCACCAAAAATCCAAATCGCCAAAAATCCAAATCGCCAAAAATCCAAATCGCCAAAAATCCAAATCGCCAAAAATCCAAATCGCCAAAAGTCCAAATCGCCAAAATTGGCGATCGCCAAAAATCCAAATCGCCAAAATTGGCGATCGCCAAAAATGCAAATCGCCAAAAATCCAAATCGCCAAAAATCCAAATCGCCAAAAATCCAAATCGCCAAAAATCCAAATCGCCAAAAATCCAAATCGCCAAAAATCCAAATCGCCAAAAATCCAAATCGCGAAAAATCCAAATCGCCAAAAATCCAAATCGCCAAAATTGGCGATCGCCAAAAATCCAAATCGCCAAAATTGGCGATCGCCAAAAATCCAAATCGCCAAAAATCCAAATCGCCAAAAATCCAAATCGCCAAAAATCCAAATCGCCAAAAAACCAAATCGCCAAAAATCCAAATCGCCAAAAATCCAAATCGCCAAAAATCCAAATCACCAAAAATCCAAATCGCCAAAAATCCAAATCGCCAAAAATCCAAATCGCCAAAAATCCAAATCGCCAGAAATCCAAATCGCCAAAATTGGCGATCGCCAAAAATCCAAATCGCCAAAAATCCAAATCGCCAAAAATCCAAATCGCCAGAAATCCAAATCGCCAAAATTGGCGATCGCCAAAAATCCAAATCGCCAAAATTGGCGAGCGCCAAAAATCCAAATCGCCAAAAATCCAAATCGCCAAAAATCCAAATCGCCAAAAATCCAAATCGCCAAAATTGGCGATCGCCAAAAATCCAAATCGCCAAAATTGGCGAGCGCCAAAAATCCAAATCGCCAAAAATCCAAATCGCCAAAAATCCAAATCGCCAAAAATCCAAATCGCCAAAAATCCAAATCGCCAAAATTGGCGAGCGCCAAAAATCCAAATCGCCAAAATTGGCGAGCGCCAAAAATCCAAATCGCCAAAAATCCAAATCGGAAAAAATCCAAATCGCCAAAAATCCAAATCGCCAAAATTGGCGATCGCCAAAAATCCAAATCGCCAAAAATCCAAATCGCGAAAAATCCAAATCGCCAAAAATCCAAATCGCCAAAATTGGCGATCGCCAAAAATCCAAATCGCCAAAATTGGCGATCGCCAAAAATCCAAATCGCCAAAAATCCAAATCGCCAAAAATCCAAATCGCCAAAAATCCAAATCGCCAAAAAACCAAATCGCCAAAAATCCAAATCGCCAAAAATCCAAATCGCCAAAAATCCAAATCACCAAAAATCCAAATCGCCAAAAATCCAAATCGCCAAAAATCCAAATCGCCAAAAATCCAAATCGCCAAAAATCCAAATCGCCAAAAGTCCAAATCGCCAAAATTGGCGATCGCCAAAAATCCAAATCGCCAAAATTGGCGATCGCCAAAAATGCAAATCGCCAAAAATCCAAATCGCCAAAAATCCAAATCGCCAAAAATCCAAATCGCCAGAAATCCAAATCGCCAAAATTGGCGATCGCCAAAAATCCAAATCGCCAAAATTGGCGAGCGCCAAAAATCCAAATCGCCAAAAATCCAAATCGCCAAAAATCCAAATCGCCAAAAATCCAAATCGCCAAAATTGGCGATCGCCAAAAATCCAAATCGCCAAAATTGGCGAGCGCCAAAAATCCAAATCGCCAAAAATCCAAATCGCCAAAAATCCAAATCGCCAAAAATCCAAATCGCCAAAATTGGCGAGCGCCAAAAATCCAAATCGCCAAAATTGGCGAGCGCCAAAAATCCAAATCGCCAAAAATCCAAATCGGAAAAAATCCAAATCGCCAAAAATCCAAATCGCCAAAATTGGCGATCGCCAAAAATCCAAATCGCCAAAAATCCAAATCGCCAAAAATCCAAATCGCCAAAAATCCAAATCGCCAAAATTGGCGATCGCCAAAAATCCAAATCGCCAAAAATCCAAATCGCAAAAAATCCAAATCGCCAAAAATCCAAATCGCCAAAAATCCAAATCGCCAAAAATCCAAATCGCCAAAAATCCAAATCGCCAAAATTGGCGAGCGCCAAAAATCCAAATCGCCAAAATTGGCGAGCGCCAAAAATCCAAATCGCCAAAAATCCAAATCGGAAAAAATCCAAATCGCCAAAAATCCAAATCGCCAAAATTGGCGATCGCCAAAAATCCAAATCGCCAAAAATCCAAATCGCGAAAAATCCAAATCGCCAAAAATCCAAATCGCCAAAATTGGCGATCGCCAAAAATCCAAATCGCCAAAATTGGCGATCGCCAAAAATCCAAATCGCCAAAAATCCAAATCGCCAAAAATCCAAATCGCCAAAAATCCAAATCGCCAAAAATCCAAATCGCCAAAATTGGCGAGCGCCAAAAATCCAAATCGCCAAAATTGGCGAGCGCCAAAAATCCAAATCGCCAAAAATCCAAATCGGAAAAAATCCAAATCGCCAAAAATCCAAATCGCCAAAATTGGCGATCGCCAAAAATCCAAATCGCCAAAAATCCAAATCGCCAAAAATCCAAATCGCCAAAAATCCAAATCGCCAAAATTGGCGATCGCCAAAAATCCAAATCGCCAAAAATCCAAATCGCAAAAAATCCAAATCGCCAAAAATCCAAATCGCCAAAAATCCAAATCGCCAAAAATCCAAATCGCCAAAATTGGCGATCGCCAAAAATCCAAATCGCCAAAATTGGCGATCGCCAAAAATCCAAATCGCCAAAAATCCAAATCGCCAAAAATCCAAATCGCCAAAAATCCAAATCGCCAAAATTGGCGATCGCCAAAAATCCAAATCGCCAAAAATCCAAATCGCCAAAAATCCAAATCGCCAAAAATCCAAATCGCCAAAATTGGCGATCGCCAAAAATCCAAATCGCCAAAAATCCAAATCGCCAAAATTGGCGATCGCCAAAAATTCAAGTCGCCAAAAATCCAAATCGCCAAAAATCCAAATCGCCAAAAATCCAAATCGCCAAAATTGGCGATCGCCAAAAATCCAAATCGCCAAAATTGGCGATCGCCAAAAATCCAAATCGCCAAAAATCCAAATCGCCAAAAATCCAAATCGCCAAAAATCCAAATCGCCAAAATTGGCGATCGCCAAAAATCCAAATCGCCAAAAATCCAAATCGCCAAAAATCCAAATCGCCAAAAATCCAAATCGCCAAAAATCCAAATCGCCAAAAATCCAAATCGCCAAAAATCCAAATCGCCAAAATTGGCGATCGCCAAAATTCCAAATCGCCAAAATTGGCGATCGCCAAAAAACCAAATCGCCAAAAATCCAAATCGCCAAAAATCCAAATCGCCAAAAATCCAAATCGCCAAAAATCCAAATCGCCAAAATTGGCGATCGCCAAAAATCCAAATCGCCAAAAATCCAAATCGCCAAAAATCCAAATCGCCAAAAATCCAAATCGCCAAAAATCCAAATCGCCAAAATTGGCGATCGCCAAAATTCCAAATCGCCAAAATTGGCGATCGCCAAAAAACCAAATCGCCAAAAATCCAAATCGCCAAAAATCCAAATCGCCAAAAATCCAAATCGCCAAAAATCCAAATCGCCAAAATTGGTGATCGCCAAAAATCCAAATCGCCAAAAATCCAAATCGCCAAAAATCCAAATCGCCAAAAATCCAAATCGCCAAAAATCCAAATCGCCAAAATTGGCGATCGCCAAAATTCCAAATCGCCAAAATTTGCGATCGCCAAAAAACCAAATCGCCAAAAATCCAAATCGCCAAAAATCCAAATCGCCAAAAATCCAAATCGCCAAAATTGGCGATCGCCAAAAATCCAAATCGCCAAAAATCCAAATCGCCAAAATTGGCGATCGCCAAAAATCCAAATCGCCAAAAATCCAAATCGCCAAAAATCCAAATCGCCAGAAATCCAAATCGCCAAAAATCCAAATCGCCAAAAATCCAAATCGCCAAAATTGGCGATCGCCAAAAATCCAAATCGCCAAAAATCCAAATCGCCAAAAATCCAAATCGCCAAAAATCCAAATCGCCAAAAGTCCAAATCGCCAAAAATCCAAATCGCCAAAAATCCAAATCGCCAAAATTGGCGATCGCCAAACATCCAAATCGCCAAAAATCCAAATCGCCAAAAATCCAAATCGCCAAAAATCCAAATCGCCAAAATTGGCGATCGCCAAAAATCCAAATCGCCAAAAATTCAAATCGCCAAAAATCCAAATCGCCAAAATTGGCGATCGCCAAAAATCCAAATCGCCAAAAATCCAAATCGCCAAAAATCCAAATCGCAAAAAATCCAAATCGCCAAAAATCCAAATCGCCAAAAATCCAAATCGCCAAAAATCCAAATCGCCAAAATTGGCGATCGCCAAAAATCCAAATCGCCAAAAATCCAAATCGCCAGAAATCCAAATCGCCAAAAATCCAAATCGCCAAAAATCCAAATCGCCAAAAATCCAAATCGCCAAAAATCCAAATCGCCAAAATTGGCGATCGCCAAAAATCCAAATCGCCAAAAATCCAAATCGCCAAAAATCCAAATCGCCAAAATTGGCGATCGCCAAAAATCCAAACCGCCAAAAATCCAAATCGCCAAAAATCCAAATCGCCAAAATTGGCGATCGCCAAAAATCCAAATCGCCAAAATTGGCGATCGCCAAAAATCCAAATCGCCAAAAATCCAAATCGCCAAAAATCCAAATCGCAAAAAATCCAAATCGCCAAAAATCCAAATCGCCAAAAATCCAAATCGCCAAAAATCCAAATCGCCAAAAATCCAAATCGCCAAAAATCCAAATCGCAAAAAATCCAAATCGCCAAAAATCCAAATCGCAAAAAATCCAAATCGCCAAAAATCCAAATCGCAAAAAATCCAAATCGCCAAAAATCCAAATCGCCAAAAATCCAAATCGCCAAAAATCCAAATCGCAAAAAATCCAAATCGCCAAAAATCCAAATCGCCAAAAATCCAAATCGCCAAAAATCCAAATCGCCAAAATTGGCGATCGCCAAAAATTCAAGTCGCCAAAAATCCAAATCGCCAAAAATCCAAATCGCCAAAAATCCAAATCGCCAAAAATCCAAATCGCCAAAATTGGCGATCGCCAAAAATCCAAATCGCCAAAAATCCAAATCGCCAAAAATCCAAATCGCCAAAAATCCAAATCGCCAAAAATCCAAATCGCCAAAAATCCAAATCGCCAAAAATCCAAATCGCCAAAATTGGCGATCGCCAAAATTCCAAATCGCCAAAATTGGCGATCGCCAAAAAACCAAATCGCCAAAAATCCAAATCGCCAAAAATCCAAATCGCCAAAAATCCAAATCGCCAAAAATCCAAATCGCCAAAATTGGCGATCGCCAAAAATCCAAATCGCCAAAAATCCAAATCGCCAAAAATCCAAATCGCCAAAAATCCAAATCGCATCCAAATCGCCAAAAATCCAAATCGCCAAAAATCCAAATCGCCAAAATTGGCGATCGCCAAAAATCCAAATCGCCAAAAATCCAAATCGCCAAAAATCCAAATCGCCAAAATTGGCGATCGCCAAAAATCCAAATCGCCAAAAATCCAAATCGCCAAAAATCCAAATCGCCAAAATTGGCGATCGCCAAAATTCCAAATCGCCAAAATTGGCGATCGCCAAAAATCCAAATCGCCAAAAATCCAAATCGCCAAAAATCCAAATCGCCAAAAATCCAAATCGCCAAAAATCCAAATCGCCAAAAATCCAAATCGCCAAAAATCCAAATCGCCAAAAATCCAAATCGCCAAAAATCCAAATCGCCAAAAATCCAAATCGCCAAAATTGGCGATCGCCAAAAATCCAAATCGCCAAAAATCCAAATCGCCAAAAATCCAAATCGCCAAAAATCCAAATCGCCAAAAATCCAAATCGCCAAAAATCCAAATCGCCAAAAATCCAAATCGCCAAAATTGGCGATCGCCAAAAATCCAAATCGCCAAAAATCCAAATCGCCAAAAATCCAAATCGCCAAAAATCCAAATCGCCAAAAATCCAAATCGCCAAAAATCCAAATCGCCAAAATTAGCGATCGCCAAAAATCCAAATCGCCAAAATTGGCGATCGCCAAAAATCCAAATCGCCAAAAATCCAAATCGCCAAAAATCCAAATCGCCAAAAATCCAAATCTCCAAAAATCCAAATCGCCAAAAATCCAAATCGCCAAAATTGGCGATCGCCAAAAATCCAAATCGCCAAAATTGGCGATCGCCAAAATTCCAAGTCGCCAAAATTCCAAATCGCCAAAATTGGCGATCGCCAAAAATCCAAATCGCCAAAAATCCAAATCGCCAAAAATCCAAATCGCCAAAAATCCAAATCGCCAAAAATCCAAATCGCCAAAAATCCAAATCGCCAAAAATCCAAATCGCCAAAATTGGCGATCGCCAAAAATCCAAATCGCCAAAATTGGCGATCGCCAAAAATCCAAATCGCCAAAAATCCAAATCGCCAAAATTGGCGATCGCCAAAAATCCAAATCGCCAAAAATCCAAATCGCCAAAATTGGCGATCGCCAAAAATCCAAATCGCCAAAATTGGCGATCGCCAAAAATCCAAATCGCCAAAAATCCAAATCGCCAAAAATCCAAATCGCCAAAAATCCAAATCGCCAAAAATCCAAATCGCCAAAATTGGCGATCGCCAAAAATCCAAATCGCCAAAAATCCAAATCGCCAAAAATCCAAATCGCCAAAAATCCAAATCGCCAAAAATCCAAATCGCCAAAAATCCAAATCGCCAAAATTGGCGATCGCCAAAAATCCAAATCGCCAAAAATCCAAATCGCCAAAATTGGCGATCGCCAAAAATTCAAGTCGCCAAAAATCCAAATCGCCAAAAATCCAAATCGCCAAAAATCCAAATCGCCAAAAATCCAAATCGCCAAAATTGGCGATCGCCAAAAATCCAAATCGCCAAAAATCCAAATCGCCAAAAATCCAAATCGCCAAAATTGGCGATCGCCAAAAATCCAAATCGCCAAAAATCCAAATCGCCAAAAATCCAAATCGCCAAAAATCCAAACCGCCAAAATTGGCGATCGCCAAAATTCCAAATCGCCAAAATTGGCGATCGCCAAAAAACCAAATCGCCAAAAATCCAAATCGCCAAAATTGGCGATCGCCAAAAAACCAAATCGCCAAAAATCCAAATCGCCAAAAATCCAAATCGCCAAAAATCCAAATCGCCAAAAATCCAAATCGCCAAAAATCCAAATCGCCAAAATTGGCGATCGCCAAAAATCCAAATCGCCAAAAATCCAAATCGCCAAAAATCCAAATCGCAAAAAATCCAAATCGCCAAAAATCCAAATCGCCAAAATTGGCGATCGCCAAAAATCCAAATCGCCAAAAATCCAAATCGCCAAAAATCCAAATCGCCAAAAGTCCAAATCGCCAAAAATCCAAATCGCCAAAAATCCAAATCGCCAAAAATCCAAATCGCCAAAAATCCAAATCGCCAAAAATCCAAATCGCCAAAAATCCAAATCGCCAAAAATCCAAATCGCCAAAATTGGCGATCGCCAAAAATCCAAATCGCCAAAATTGGCGATCGCCAAAAATCCAAATCGCCAAAAATCCAAATCGCCAAAAATCCAAATCGCCAAAAATCCAAATCGCCAAAAATCCAAATCGCCAAAATTGGCGATCGCCAAAAATCCAAATCGCCAAAAATCCAAATCGCCAAAAATCCAAATCGCCAAAAAACCAAATCGCCAAAAATCCAAATCGCCAAAAATCCAAATCGCCAGAAATCCAAATCGCCAAAAATCCAAATCGCCAAAAATCCAAATCGCCAAAAATCCAAATCGCCAAAAATCCAAATCGCCAAAAATCCAAATCGCCAAAAATCCAAATCGCCAAAAATCCAAATCGCCAAAAATCCAAATCGCCAAAATTGGCGATCGCCAAAAATCCAATTGGATTTTTGGCGATTTGGATTTTTGGCGATTTGGATTTTTGGCGATTTGGATTTTTGGCGATTTGGATTTTTGGCGATTTGGATTTTTGGCGATTTGGATTTTTGGCGATTTGGACTTTTGGCGATTTGGATTTTTGGCGATTTGGATTTTTGGCGATTTGGATTTTTGGCGATCGCCAATTTTGGCGATTTGGATTTTTGGCGATTTGGATTTTTTGCGATTTGGATTTTTGGCGATTTGGATTTTTGGCGATTTGGATTTTTGGCGATCGCCAATTTTGGCGATTTGGATTTTTGGCGATTTGGATTTTTGGCGATTTGGATTTTTGGCGATTTGGATTTTTGGCGATTTGGATTTTTGGCGATTTGGTTTTTTGGCGATCGCCAATTTTGGCGATTTGGATTTTTGGCGATTTGGTTTTTTGGCGATCGCCAATTTTGGCGATTTGGAATTTTGGCGATCGCCAATTTTGGCGGTTTGGATTTTTGGCGATTTGGATTTTTGGCGATTTGGATTTTTGGCGATTTGGATTTTTGGCGATCGCCAATTTTGGCGATTTGGATTTTTGGCGATTTGGATTTTTGGCGATTTGGATTTTTGGCGATCGCCAATTTTGGCGATTTGGATTTTTGGCGATTTGGATTTTTGGCGATTTGGATTTTTGGCGATTTGGATTTTTGGCGACTTGAATTTTTGGCGATCGCCAATTTTGGCGATTTGGATTTTTGGCGATTTGGATTTTTGGCGATCGCCAATTTTGGCGATTTGGATTTTTGGCGATTTGGATTTTTGGCGATTTGGATTTTTGGCGATTTGGATTTTTGGCGATTTGGATTTTTGGCGATTTGGATTTTTGGCGATCGCCAATTTTGGCGATTTGGATTTTTGGCGATTTGGATTTTTGGCGATTTGGATTTTTGGCGATTTGGATTTTTGGCGATTTGGATTTTTGGCGATCGCCAATTTTGGCGATTTGGATTTTTGGCGATCGCCAATTTTGGCGATTTGGATTTTTGGCGATTTGGATTTTTGGCGATCGCCAATTTTGGCGATTTGGATTTTTGGCGATTTGGATTTTTGGCGATCGCCAATTTTGGCGATTTGGATTTTTGGCGATCGCCAATTTTGGCGATTTGGATTTTTGGCGATTTGGATTTTTGGCGATTTGGATTTTTGGCGATTTGGATTTTTGGCGATTTGGATTTTTGGCGATTTGGATTTTTGGCGATTTGGATTTTTGGCGATCGCCAATTTTGGCGATTTGGAATTTTGGCGACTTGGAATTTTGGCGATCGCCAATTTTGGCGATTTGGATTTTTGGCGATCGCCAATTTTGGCGATTTGGATTTTTGGCGATTTGGATTTTTGGAGATTTGGATTTTTGGCGATTTGGATTTTTGGCGATTTGGATTTTTGGCGATTTGGATTTTTGGCGATCGCCAATTTTGGCGATTTGGATTTTTGGCGATCGCTAATTTTGGCGATTTGGATTTTTGGCGATTTGGATTTTTGGCGATTTGGATTTTTGGCGATTTGGATTTTTGGCGATTTGGATTTTTGGCGATTTGGATTTTTGGCGATCGCCAATTTTGGCGATTTGGATTTTTGGCGATTTGGATTTTTGGCGATTTGGATTTTTGGCGATTTGGATTTTTGGCGATTTGGATTTTTGGCGATTTGGATTTTTGGCGATTTGGATTTTTGGCGATTTGGATTTTTGGCGATTTGGATTTTTGGCGATCGCCAATTTTGGCGATTTGGATTTTTGGCGATTTGGATTTTTTGCGATTTGGATTTTTGGCGATTTGGATTTTTGGCGATCGCCAATTTTGGCGATTTGGATTTTTGGCGATCGCCAATTTTGGCGATTTGGATTTTTGGCGATTTGGATTTTTGGCGATTTGGATTTTTGGCGATTTGGATTTTTGGCGATTTGGATTTTTGGCGATTTGGTTTTTTGGCGATCGCCAATTTTGGCGATTTGGATTTTTGGCGATCGCCAATTTTGGCGATTTGGATTTTTGGCGATTTGGATTTTTGGCGATTTGGATTTTTGGCGATTTGGATTTTTGGCGATTTGGATTTTTGGCGATTTGGATTTTTGGCGATTTGGATTTTTGGCGATCGCCAATTTTGGCGATTTGGATTTTTGGCGATTTGGATTTCTGGCGATTTGGATTTTTGGCGATTTGGATTTTTGGCGATTTGGATTTTTGGCGATCGCCAATTTTGGCGATTTGGATTTTTGGCGATTTGGATTTTTGGCGATCGCCAATTTTGGCGATTTGGATTTTTGGCGATTTGGATTTTTTGCGATTTGGATTTTTGGCGATTTGGATTTTTGGCGATCGCCAATTTTGGCGATTTGGATTTTTGGCGATCGCCAATTTTGGCGATTTGGATTTTTGGCGATTTGGATTTTTGGCGATTTGGATTTTTGGCGATTTGGATTTTTGGCGATTTGGATTTTTGGCGATTTGGTTTTTTGGCGATCGCCAATTTTGGCGATTTGGATTTTTGGCGATTTGGATTTTTGGCGATTTGGATTTTTGGCGATTTGGTTTTTTGGCGATCGCCAATTTTGGCGATTTGGATTTTTGGCGATTTGGATTTCTGGCGATTTGGATTTTTGGCGATCGCCAATTTTGGCGATTTGGATTTTTGGCGATTTGGATTTTTGGCGATTTGGATTTTTGGCGATATGGATTTTTGGCGATTTGGATTTTTGGCGATCGCCAATTTTGGCGATTTGGATTTTTGGCGATTTGGATTTTTGGCGATTTGGATTTTTGGCGATTTGGATTTTTGGCGATTTGGATTTTTGGCGATTTGGATTTTTGGCGATTTGGATTTTTGGCGATTTGGATTTTTGGCGATTTGGATTTCTGGCGATTTGGATTTTTGGCGATTTGGATTTTTGGCGATTTGGTTTTTTGGCGATTTGGATTTTTGGCGATTTGGATTTTTGGCGATTTGGATTTTTGGCGATCGCCAATTTTGGCGATTTGGATTTTTGGCGATTTGGATTTTTGGCGATTTGGATTTTTGGCGATTTGGATTTTTGGCGATTTGGATTTTTGGCGATCGCCAATTTTGGCGATTTGGATTTTTGGCGATCGCCAATTTTGGCGATTTGGATTTTTGGCGATTTGGATTTTTGGCGATTTGGATTTTTGGCGATTTGGATTTTTGGCGATTTGGATTTTTGGCGATTTGGATTTTTGGCGATTTGGATTTTTGGCGATTTGGACTTTTGGCGATTTGGATTTTTGGCGATTTGGATTTTTGGCGATTTGGATTTTTGGCGATCGCCAATTTTGGCGATTTGGATTTTTGGCGATTTGGATTTTTTGCGATTTGGATTTTTGGCGATTTGGATTTTTGGCGATTTGGATTTTTGGCGATCGCCAATTTTGGCGATTTGGATTTTTGGCGATTTGGATTTTTGGCGATTTGGATTTTTGGCGATTTGGATTTTTGGCGATTTGGATTTTTGGCGATTTGGTTTTTTGGCGATCGCCAATTTTGGCGATTTGGATTTTTGGCGATTTGGTTTTTTGGCGATCGCCAATTTTGGCGATTTGGAATTTTGGCGATCGCCAATTTTGGCGGTTTGGATTTTTGGCGATTTGGATTTTTGGCGATTTGGATTTTTGGCGATTTGGATTTTTGGCGATCGCCAATTTTGGCGATTTGGATTTTTGGCGATTTGGATTTTTGGCGATTTGGATTTTTGGCGATCGCCAATTTTGGCGATTTGGATTTTTGGCGATTTGGATTTTTGGCGATTTGGATTTTTGGCGATTTGGATTTTTGGCGACTTGAATTTTTGGCGATCGCCAATTTTGGCGATTTGGATTTTTGGCGATTTGGATTTTTGGCGATCGCCAATTTTGGCGATTTGGATTTTTGGCGATTTGGATTTTTGGCGATTTGGATTTTTGGCGATTTGGATTTTTGGCGATTTGGATTTTTGGCGATTTGGATTTTTGGCGATCGCCAATTTTGGCGATTTGGATTTTTGGCGATTTGGATTTTTGGCGATTTGGATTTTTGGCGATTTGGATTTTTGGCGATTTGGATTTTTGGCGATCGCCAATTTTGGCGATTTGGATTTTTGGCGATCGCCAATTTTGGCGATTTGGATTTTTGGCGATTTGGATTTTTGGCGATCGCCAATTTTGGCGATTTGGATTTTTGGCGATTTGGATTTTTGGCGATCGCCAATTTTGGCGATTTGGATTTTTGGCGATCGCCAATTTTGGCGATTTGGATTTTTGGCGATTTGGATTTTTGGCGATTTGGATTTTTGGCGATTTGGATTTTTGGCGATTTGGATTTTTGGCGATTTGGATTTTTGGCGATTTGGATTTTTGGCGATCGCCAATTTTGGCGATTTGGAATTTTGGCGACTTGGAATTTTGGCGATCGCCAATTTTGGCGATTTGGATTTTTGGCGATCGCCAATTTTGGCGATTTGGATTTTTGGCGATTTGGATTTTTGGAGATTTGGATTTTTGGCGATTTGGATTTTTGGCGATTTGGATTTTTGGCGATTTGGATTTTTGGCGATCGCCAATTTTGGCGATTTGGATTTTTGGCGATCGCTAATTTTGGCGATTTGGATTTTTGGCGATTTGGATTTTTGGCGATTTGGATTTTTGGCGATTTGGATTTTTGGCGATTTGGATTTTTGGCGATTTGGATTTTTGGCGATCGCCAATTTTGGCGATTTGGATTTTTGGCGATTTGGATTTTTGGCGATTTGGATTTTTGGCGATTTGGATTTTTGGCGATTTGGATTTTTGGCGATTTGGATTTTTGGCGATTTGGATTTTTGGCGATCGCCAATTTTGGCGATTTGGATTTTTGGCGATTTGGATTTTTGGCGATTTGGATTTTTGGCGATTTGGATTTTTGGCGATTTGGATTTTTGGCGATTTGGATTTTTGGCGATTTGGATTTTTGGCGATTTGGATTTTTGGCGATTTGGATTTTTGGCGATTTGGATTTTTGGCGATCGCCAATTTTGGCGATTTGGAATTTTGGCGATCGCCAATTTTGGCGATTTGGATTTTTGGCGATTTGGATTTTTGGCGATTTGGATTTTTGGCGATCGCCAATTTTGGCGATTTGGATTTTTGGCGATTTGGATTTTTGGCGATTTGGATTTTTGGCGATCGCCAATTTTGGCGATTTGGATTTTTGGCGATTTGGATTTTTGGCGATTTGGATGCGATTTGGATTTTTGGCGATTTGGATTTTTGGCGATTTGGATTTTTGGCGATTTGGATTTTTGGCGATCGCCAATTTTGGCGATTTGGATTTTTGGCGATTTGGATTTTTGGCGATTTGGATTTTTGGCGATTTGGATTTTTGGCGATTTGGTTTTTTGGCGATCGCCAATTTTGGCGATTTGGAATTTTGGCGATCGCCAATTTTGGCGATTTGGATTTTTGGCGATTTGGATTTTTGGCGATTTGGATTTTTGGCGATTTGGATTTTTGGCGATTTGGATTTTTGGCGATTTGGATTTTTGGCGATTTGGATTTTTGGCGATCGCCAATTTTGGCGATTTGGATTTTTGGCGATTTGGATTTTTGGCGATTTGGATTTTTGGCGATTTGGATTTTTGGCGACTTGAATTTTTGGCGATCGCCAATTTTGGCGATTTGGATTTTTGGCGATTTGGATTTTTGGCGATTTGGATTTTTGGCGATTTGGATTTTTTGCGATTTGGATTTTTGGCGATTTGGATTTTTGGCGATTTGGATTTTTGGCGATTTGGATTTTTTGCGATTTGGATTTTTGGCGATTTGGATTTTTTGCGATTTGGATTTTTGGCGATTTGGATTTTTTGCGATTTGGATTTTTGGCGATTTGGATTTTTGGCGATTTGGATTTTTGGCGATTTGGATTTTTGGCGATTTGGATTTTTGGCGATTTGGATTTTTTGCGATTTGGATTTTTGGCGATTTGGATTTTTGGCGATTTGGATTTTTGGCGATCGCCAATTTTGGCGATTTGGATTTTTGGCGATCGCCAATTTTGGCGATTTGGATTTTTGGCGATTTGGATTTTTGGCGGTTTGGATTTTTGGCGATCGCCAATTTTGGCGATTTGGATTTTTGGCGATTTGGATTTTTGGCGATTTGGATTTTTGGCGATCGCCAATTTTGGCGATTTGGATTTTTGGCGATTTGGATTTTTGGCGATTTGGATTTTTGGCGATTTGGATTTTTGGCGATTTGGATTTCTGGCGATTTGGATTTTTGGCGATTTGGATTTTTGGCGATCGCCAATTTTGGCGATTTGGATTTTTGGCGATTTGGATTTTTGGCGATTTGGATTTTTGGCGATTTGGATTTTTTGCGATTTGGATTTTTGGCGATTTGGATTTTTGGCGATTTGGATTTTTGGCGATCGCCAATTTTGGCGATTTGGATTTTTGGCGATTTGAATTTTTGGCGATTTGGATTTTTGGCGATCGCCAATTTTGGCGATTTGGATTTTTGGCGATTTGGATTTTTGGCGATTTGGATTTTTGGCGATTTGGATGTTTGGCGATCGCCAATTTTGGCGATTTGGATTTTTGGCGATTTGGATTTTTGGCGATTTGGACTTTTGGCGATTTGGATTTTTGGCGATTTGGATTTTTGGCGATTTGGATTTTTGGCGATTTGGATTTTTGGCGATCGCCAATTTTGGCGATTTGGATTTTTGGCGATTTGGATTTTTGGCGATTTGGATTTCTGGCGATTTGGATTTTTGGCGATTTGGATTTTTGGCGATTTGGATTTTTGGCGATCGCCAATTTTGGCGATTTGGATTTTTGGCGATTTGGATTTTTGGCGATCGCCAATTTTGGCGATTTGGATTTTTGGCGATTTGGATTTTTGGCGATTTGGATTTTTGGCGATTTGGTTTTTTGGCGATCGCCAATTTTGGCGATTTGGAATTTTGGCGATCGCCAATTTTGGCGATTTGGATTTTTGGCGATTTGGATTTTTGGCGATTTGGATTTTTGGCGATTTGGATTTTTGGTGATTTGGATTTTTGGCGATTTGGATTTTTGGCGATTTGGATTTTTGGCGATTTGGATTTTTGGCGATTTGGATTTTTGGCGATCGCCAATTTTGGCGATTTGGATTTTTGGCGAAAAATTCAAGTCGCCAAAAATCCAAATCGCCAAAAATCCAAATCGCCAAAAATCCAAATCGCCAAAAATCCAAATCGCCAAAAATCCAAATCGCCAAAAATCCAAATCGCCAAAAATCCAAATCGCCAAAATTGGCGATCGCCAAAATTCCAAATCGCCAAAATTGGCGATCGCCAAAAAACCAAATCGCCAAAAATCCAAATCGCCAAAAATCCAAATCGCCAAAAATCCAAATCGCCAAAAATCCAAATCGCCAAAATTGGCGATCGCCAAAAA
Source organism: Oscheius sp. DF5033 (assembly GCA_964036215.1). Taxonomy (NCBI): domain Eukaryota; kingdom Metazoa; phylum Nematoda; class Chromadorea; order Rhabditida; family Rhabditidae; genus Oscheius; species Oscheius sp. DF5033. The sequence goes on along the minus strand of CAXIWN010000029.1, from coordinate 17,461 downwards.
TCCAAATCGCCAAAAATCCAAATCGCCAAAAATCCAAATCGCCAAAAATCCAAATCGCCAAAAATCCAAATCGCCAAAATTGGCGATCGCCAAAATTCCAAATCGCCAAAATTGGCGATCGCCAAAAAACCAAATCGCCAAAAATCCAAATCGCCAAAAATCCAAATCGCCAAAAATCCAAATCGCCAAAAATCCAAATCGCCAAAATTGGTGATCGCCAAAAATCCAAATCGCCAAAAATCCAAATCGCCAAAAATCCAAATCGCCAAAAATCCAAATCGCCAAAAATCCAAATCGCCAAAATTGGCGATCGCCAAAATTCCAAATCGCCAAAATTGGCGATCGCCAAAAAACCAAATCGCCAAAAATCCAAATCGCCAAAAATCCAAATCGCCAAAAATCCAAATCGCCAAAATTGGCGATCGCCAAAAATCCAAATCGCCAAAAATCCAAATCGCCAAAATTGGCGATCGCCAAAAATCCAAATCGCCAAAAATCCAAATCGCCAAAAATCCAAATCGCCAGAAATCCAAATCGCCAAAAATCCAAATCGCCAAAAATCCAAATCGCCAAAATTGGCGATCGCCAAAAATCCAAATCGCCAAAAATCCAAATCGCCAAAAATCCAAATCGCCAAAAATCCAAATCGCCAAAAGTCCAAATCGCCAAAAATCCAAATCGCCAAAAATCCAAATCGCCAAAATTGGCGATCGCCAAACATCCAAATCGCCAAAAATCCAAATCGCCAAAAATCCAAATCGCCAAAAATCCAAATCGCCAAAATTGGCGATCGCCAAAAATCCAAATCGCCAAAAATTCAAATCGCCAAAAATCCAAATCGCCAAAATTGGCGATCGCCAAAAATCCAAATCGCCAAAAATCCAAATCGCCAAAAATCCAAATCGCAAAAAATCCAAATCGCCAAAAATCCAAATCGCCAAAAATCCAAATCGCCAAAAATCCAAATCGCCAAAATTGGCGATCGCCAAAAATCCAAATCGCCAAAAATCCAAATCGCCAGAAATCCAAATCGCCAAAAATCCAAATCGCCAAAAATCCAAATCGCCAAAAATCCAAATCGCCAAAAATCCAAATCGCCAAAATTGGCGATCGCCAAAAATCCAAATCGCCAAAAATCCAAATCGCCAAAAATCCAAATCGCCAAAATTGGCGATCGCCAAAAATCCAAACCGCCAAAAATCCAAATCGCCAAAAATCCAAATCGCCAAAATTGGCGATCGCCAAAAATCCAAATCGCCAAAATTGGCGATCGCCAAAAATCCAAATCGCCAAAAATCCAAATCGCCAAAAATCCAAATCGCAAAAAATCCAAATCGCCAAAAATCCAAATCGCCAAAAATCCAAATCGCCAAAAATCCAAATCGCCAAAAATCCAAATCGCCAAAAATCCAAATCGCAAAAAATCCAAATCGCCAAAAATCCAAATCGCAAAAAATCCAAATCGCCAAAAATCCAAATCGCAAAAAATCCAAATCGCCAAAAATCCAAATCGCCAAAAATCCAAATCGCCAAAAATCCAAATCGCAAAAAATCCAAATCGCCAAAAATCCAAATCGCCAAAAATCCAAATCGCCAAAAATCCAAATCGCCAAAATTGGCGATCGCCAAAAATTCAAGTCGCCAAAAATCCAAATCGCCAAAAATCCAAATCGCCAAAAATCCAAATCGCCAAAAATCCAAATCGCCAAAATTGGCGATCGCCAAAAATCCAAATCGCCAAAAATCCAAATCGCCAAAAATCCAAATCGCCAAAAATCCAAATCGCCAAAAATCCAAATCGCCAAAAATCCAAATCGCCAAAAATCCAAATCGCCAAAATTGGCGATCGCCAAAATTCCAAATCGCCAAAATTGGCGATCGCCAAAAAACCAAATCGCCAAAAATCCAAATCGCCAAAAATCCAAATCGCCAAAAATCCAAATCGCCAAAAATCCAAATCGCCAAAATTGGCGATCGCCAAAAATCCAAATCGCCAAAAATCCAAATCGCCAAAAATCCAAATCGCCAAAAATCCAAATCGCATCCAAATCGCCAAAAATCCAAATCGCCAAAAATCCAAATCGCCAAAATTGGCGATCGCCAAAAATCCAAATCGCCAAAAATCCAAATCGCCAAAAATCCAAATCGCCAAAATTGGCGATCGCCAAAAATCCAAATCGCCAAAAATCCAAATCGCCAAAAATCCAAATCGCCAAAATTGGCGATCGCCAAAATTCCAAATCGCCAAAATTGGCGATCGCCAAAAATCCAAATCGCCAAAAATCCAAATCGCCAAAAATCCAAATCGCCAAAAATCCAAATCGCCAAAAATCCAAATCGCCAAAAATCCAAATCGCCAAAAATCCAAATCGCCAAAAATCCAAATCGCCAAAAATCCAAATCGCCAAAAATCCAAATCGCCAAAATTGGCGATCGCCAAAAATCCAAATCGCCAAAAATCCAAATCGCCAAAAATCCAAATCGCCAAAAATCCAAATCGCCAAAAATCCAAATCGCCAAAAATCCAAATCGCCAAAAATCCAAATCGCCAAAATTGGCGATCGCCAAAAATCCAAATCGCCAAAAATCCAAATCGCCAAAAATCCAAATCGCCAAAAATCCAAATCGCCAAAAATCCAAATCGCCAAAAATCCAAATCGCCAAAATTAGCGATCGCCAAAAATCCAAATCGCCAAAATTGGCGATCGCCAAAAATCCAAATCGCCAAAAATCCAAATCGCCAAAAATCCAAATCGCCAAAAATCCAAATCTCCAAAAATCCAAATCGCCAAAAATCCAAATCGCCAAAATTGGCGATCGCCAAAAATCCAAATCGCCAAAATTGGCGATCGCCAAAATTCCAAGTCGCCAAAATTCCAAATCGCCAAAATTGGCGATCGCCAAAAATCCAAATCGCCAAAAATCCAAATCGCCAAAAATCCAAATCGCCAAAAATCCAAATCGCCAAAAATCCAAATCGCCAAAAATCCAAATCGCCAAAAATCCAAATCGCCAAAATTGGCGATCGCCAAAAATCCAAATCGCCAAAATTGGCGATCGCCAAAAATCCAAATCGCCAAAAATCCAAATCGCCAAAATTGGCGATCGCCAAAAATCCAAATCGCCAAAAATCCAAATCGCCAAAATTGGCGATCGCCAAAAATCCAAATCGCCAAAATTGGCGATCGCCAAAAATCCAAATCGCCAAAAATCCAAATCGCCAAAAATCCAAATCGCCAAAAATCCAAATCGCCAAAAATCCAAATCGCCAAAATTGGCGATCGCCAAAAATCCAAATCGCCAAAAATCCAAATCGCCAAAAATCCAAATCGCCAAAAATCCAAATCGCCAAAAATCCAAATCGCCAAAAATCCAAATCGCCAAAATTGGCGATCGCCAAAAATCCAAATCGCCAAAAATCCAAATCGCCAAAATTGGCGATCGCCAAAAATTCAAGTCGCCAAAAATCCAAATCGCCAAAAATCCAAATCGCCAAAAATCCAAAAAAAAAGGCGATTTGGATTTTTGGCGATTTGGATTTCTGGCGATTTGGATTTTTGGCGATCGCCAATTTTGGCGATTTGGATTTTTGGCGATTTGGATTTTTGGCGATTTGGATTTTTGGCGATATGGATTTTTGGCGATTTGGATTTTTGGCGATCGCCAATTTTGGCGATTTGGATTTTTGGCGATTTGGATTTTTGGCGATTTGGATTTTTGGCGATTTGGATTTTTGGCGATTTGGATTTTTGGCGATTTGGATTTTTGGCGATTTGGATTTTTGGCGATTTGGATTTTTGGCGATTTGGATTTCTGGCGATTTGGATTTTTGGCGATTTGGATTTTTGGCGATTTGGTTTTTTGGCGATTTGGATTTTTGGCGATTTGGATTTTTGGCGATTTGGATTTTTGGCGATCGCCAATTTTGGCGATTTGGATTTTTGGCGATTTGGATTTTTGGCGATTTGGATTTTTGGCGATTTGGATTTTTGGCGATTTGGATTTTTGGCGATCGCCAATTTTGGCGATTTGGATTTTTGGCGATCGCCAATTTTGGCGATTTGGATTTTTGGCGATTTGGATTTTTGGCGATTTGGATTTTTGGCGATTTGGATTTTTGGCGATTTGGATTTTTGGCGATTTGGATTTTTGGCGATTTGGATTTTTGGCGATTTGGACTTTTGGCGATTTGGATTTTTGGCGATTTGGATTTTTGGCGATTTGGATTTTTGGCGATCGCCAATTTTGGCGATTTGGATTTTTGGCGATTTGGATTTTTTGCGATTTGGATTTTTGGCGATTTGGATTTTTGGCGATTTGGATTTTTGGCGATCGCCAATTTTGGCGATTTGGATTTTTGGCGATTTGGATTTTTGGCGATTTGGATTTTTGGCGATTTGGATTTTTGGCGATTTGGATTTTTGGCGATTTGGTTTTTTGGCGATCGCCAATTTTGGCGATTTGGATTTTTGGCGATTTGGTTTTTTGGCGATCGCCAATTTTGGCGATTTGGAATTTTGGCGATCGCCAATTTTGGCGGTTTGGATTTTTGGCGATTTGGATTTTTTGGCGATTTGGATTTTTGGCGATTTGGATTTTTGGCGATCGCCAATTTTGGCGATTTGGATTTTTGGCGATCGCCAATTTTGGCGATTTGGATTTTTGGCGATCGCCAATTTCGGCGATTTGGATTTTTGGCGATTTGGATTTTTGGCGATTTGGATTTTTGGCGATCGCCAATTTTGGCGATTTGGATTTTTGGCGATTTGGATTTTTGGCGATTTGGATTTTTGGCGATTTGGATTTTTGGCGATTTGGATTTTTGGCGATCGCCAATTTTGGCGATTTGGATTTTTGGCGATTTGGATTTTTGGCGATTTGGATTTTTGGCGATTTGGATTTTTGGCGATCGCCAATTTTGGCGATTTGGATTTTTGGCGATTTGGATTTTTGGCGATCGCCAATTTTGGCGATTTGGATTTTTGGCGATTTGGATTTTTGGCGATTTGGATTTTTGGCGATCGCCAATTTTGGCGATTTGGATTTTTGGCGATTTGGATTTTTGGCGATTTGGATTTTTGGCGATCGCCAATTTTGGCGATTTGGATTTTTGGCGATCGCCAATTTTGGCGATTTGGATTTTTGGCGATTTGGATTTTTGGCGATTTGAATTTTTGGCGATCGCCAATTTTGGCGATTTGGATTATTGGCGATTTGGATTTTTGGCGATTTGGATTTTTGGCGATTTGGATTTTTGGCGATCGCCAATTTTGGCGATTTGGATTATTGGCGATTTGGATTTTTGGCGATTTGGATTTTTGGCGATCGCCAATTTTGGCGATTTGGATTTTTGGCGATTTGGATTTTTGGCGATCGCCAATTTTGGCGATTTGGATTTTTGGCGATTTGGATTTTTGGCGATCGTCAATTTTGGCGATTTGGACTTTTGGCGATTTGGATTTTTGGCGATTTGGATTTTTGGCGATTTGGATTTTTGGCGATTTGGATTTTTGGCGATTTGGATTTTTGGCGATTTGGATTTTTGGCGATTTGGATTTTTGGCGATTTGGATTTTTGGCGATTTGGATTTTTGGCGATTTGGATTTTTGGCGATTTGGATTTTTGGCGATCGCCAATTTTGGCGATTTGGATTATTGGCGATTTGGATTATTGGCGATCGCCAATTTTGGCGATTTGGACTTTTGGCGATTTGGATTTTTGGCGATTTGGATTTTTGGCGATCGCCAATTTTGGCGATTTGGATTTTTGGCGATTTGGATTTTTGGCGATTTGGATTTTTGGCGATCGCCAATTTTGGCGATTTGGATTTTTGGCGATTTGGATTTTTGGCGATTTGGATTTTTGGCGATTTGGATTTTTGGCGATCGCCAATTTTGGCGATTTGGATTTTTGGCGATTTGAATTTTTGGCGATCGCCAATTTTGGCGATTTGGATTTTTGGCGATTTGGATTTTTGGCGATTTGAATTTTTGGCGATCGCCAATTTTGGCGATTTGGATTTTTGGCGATTTGGATTTTTGGCGATTTGGATTTTTGGCGATTTGGATTTTTGGCGATTTGGATTTTTGGCGATCGCCAATTTTGGCGATTTGGATTTTTGGCGATTTGGATTTTTGGCGATTTGGATTTTTGGCGATTTGGATTTTTGGCGATCGCCAATTTTGGCGATTTGGATTTTTGGCGATTTGGATTTTTGGCGATCGCCAATTTTGGCGATTTGGATTTTTGGCGATTTGGATTTTTGGCGATTTGGATTTTTGGCGATCGCCAATTTTGGCGATTTGGATTTTTGGCGATTTGGATTTTTGGCGATCGCCAATTTTGGCGATTTGGATTTTTGGCGATCGCCAATTTTGGCGATTTGGATTTTTGGCGATTTGGATTTTTGGCGATTTGAATTTTTGGCGATCGCCAATTTTGGCGATTTGGATTATTGGCGATTTGGATTTTTGGCGATTTGGATTTTTGGCGATTTGGATTTTTGGCGATCGCCAATTTTGGCGATTTGGATTATTGGCGATTTGGATTTTTGGCGATTTGGATTTTTGGCGATCGCCAATTTTGGCGATTTGGATTTTTGGCGATTTGGATTTTTGGCGATCGCCAATTTTGGCGATTTGGATTTTTGGCGATTTGGATTTTTGGCGATCGTCAATTTTGGCGATTTGGACTTTTGGCGATTTGGATTTTTGGCGATTTGGATTTTTGGCGATTTGGATTTTTGGCGATTTGGATTTTTGGCGATTTGGATTTTTGGCGATTTGGATTTTTGGCGATTTGGATTTTTGGCGATTTGGATTTTTGGCGATTTGGATTTTTGGCGATTTGGATTTTTGGCGATTTGGATTTTTGGCGATCGCCAATTTTGGCGATTTGGATTATTGGCGATTTGGATTATTGGCGATCGCCAATTTTGGCGATTTGGACTTTTGGCGATTTGGATTTTTGGCGATCGTCAATTTTGGCGATTTGGACTTTTGGCGATTTGGATTTTTGGCGATTTGGATTTTTGGCGATTTGGATTTTTGGCGATTTGGATTTTTGGCGATTTGGATTTTTGGCGATTTGGATTTTTGGCGATTTGGATTTTTGGCGATTTGGATTTTTGGCGATTTGGATTTTTGGCGATCGCCAATTTTGGCGATTTGGATTTTTGGCGATTTGGATTTTTGGCGATTTGGATTTTTGGCGATTTGGATTTTTGGCGATCGCCAATTTTGGCGATTTGGATTTTTGGCGATTTGGATTTTTGGCGATTTGGATTTTTGGCGATCGCCAATTTTGGCGATTTGGATTATTGGCGATTTGGATTATTGGCGATCGCCAATTTTGGCGATTTGGACTTTTGGCGATTTGGATTTTTGGCGATTTGGATTTTTGGCGATTTGGATTTTTGGCGATTTGGATTTTTGGCGATTTGGATTTTTGGCGATTTGGATTTTTGGCGATTTGGATTTTTGGCGATTTGGATTTTTGGCGATCGCCAATTTTGGCGATTTGGATTTTTGGCGATTTGGATTTTTGGCGATTTGGATTTTTGGCGATTTGGATTTTTGGCGATCGCCAATTTTGGCGATTTGGATTTTTGGCGATTTGGATTATTGGCGATCGCCAATTTTGGCGATTTGGATTTTTGGCGATCGCCAATTTTGGCGATTTGGATTTTTGGCGATTTGGATTTTTGGCGATTTGGATTTTTGGCGATCGCCAATTTTGGCGATTTGGATTTATGGCGATTTGGATTTTTGGCGATTTGGATTTTTGGCGATTTGGATTTTGGCGATTTGGATTTTTGGCGATTTGGATTTTTGGCGATTTGGATTTTTGGCGATCGCCAATTTTGGCGATTTGGATTTATGGCGATTTGGATTTTTGGCGATTTGGATTTTTGGCGATTTGGATTTTGGCGATTTGGATTTTTGGCGATTTGGATTTTTGGCGATTTGGATTTTTGGCGATTTGGATTTTTGGCGATCGCCAATTTTGGCTATTTGGATTTTTGGCGATTTGGATTTTTGGCGATTTGGATTTTTGGCGATTTGGATTTTTGGCGATCGCCAATTTTGGCGATTTGGATTTTTGGCGATTTGGATTTTTGGCGATTTGGATTTTTGGCGATCGCCAATTTTGGCGATTTGGATTTTTGGCGATCGCCAATTTTGGCGATTTGGATTTATGGCGATTTGGATTTTTGGCGATTTGGATTTTTGGTGATTTGGATTTTTGGCGATTTGGATTTTTGGCGATCGCCAATTTTGGCGATTTGGATTTTTGGCGATTTGGATTATTGGCGATTTGGATTTTTGGCGATTTGGATTTTTGGCGATCGTCAATTTTGGCGATTTGGATTTTTGGCGATCGCCAATTTTGGCGATTTGGACTTTTGGCGATTTGGATTTTTGGCGATCGCCAATTTTGGCGATTTGGACTTTTGGCGATTTGGATTTTTGGCGATTTGGATTTTTGGCGATTTGGATTTTTGGCGATCGTCAATTTTGGCGATTTGGATTTTTGGCGATTTGGATTTTTGGCGATCGCCAATTTTGGCGATTTGGACTTTTGGCGATTTGGATTTTTGGCGATTTGGATTTTTGGCGATTTGGATTTTTGGCGATTTGGATTTTTGGCGATTTGGATTTTTGGCGATTTGGATTTTTGGCGATTTGGATTTTTGGCGATCGCCAATTTTGGCGATTTGGATTTTTGGCGATTTGGATTTTTGGCGATTTGGATTTTTGGCGATTTGGATTTTTGGCGATCGCCAATTTTGGCGATTTGGATTTTTGGCGATTTGGATTATTGGCGATCGCCAATTTTGGCGATTTGGATTTTTGGCGATTTGGATTTTTGGCGATTTGGATTTTTGGCGATTTGGATTTTTGGCGATTTGGATTTTTGGCGATTTGGATTTTTGGCGATTTGGATTTTTGGCGATTTGGATTTTTGGCGATTTGGATTTTTGGCGATCGCCAATTTTGGCGATTTGGATTTTTGGCGATTTGGATTTTTGGCGATTTGGATTTTTGGCGATTTGGATTTTTGGCGATCGCCAATTTTGGCGATTTGGATTTTTGGCGATTTGGATTATTGGCGATCGCCAATTTTGGCGATTTGGATTTTTGGCGATTTGGATTTTTGGCGATTTGGATTTTTGGCGATTTGGATTTTTGGCGATTTGGATTTTTGGCGATTTGGATTTTTGGCGATTTGGATTTTTGGCGATTTGGATTTTGGCGATTTGGATTTTTGGCGATTTGGATTTTTGGCGATTTGGATTTTTGGCGATTTGAATTTTTGGCGATCGCCAATTTTGGCGATTTGGATTATTGGCGATTTGGATTTTTGGCGATTTGGATTTTTGGCGATTTGGATTTTTGGCGATCGCCAATTTTGGCGATTTGGATTATTGGCGATTTGGATTTTTGGCGATTTGGATTTTTGGCGATCGCCAATTTTGGCGATTTGGATTTTTGGCGATCGCCAATTTTGGCGATTTGGATTTTTGGCGATTTGGATTTTTGGCGATTTGGATTTTTGGCGATCGTCAATTTTGGCGATTTGGACTTTTGGCGATTTGGATTTTTGGCGATTTGGATTTTTGGCGATTTGGATTTTTGGCGATTTGGATTTTTGGCGATTTGGATTTTTGGCGATTTGGATTTTTGGCGATCGCCAATTTTGGCGATTTGGATTTTTGGCGATTTGGATTTTTGGCGATTTGGATTTTTGGCGATTTGGATTTTTGGCGATCGCCAATTTTGGCGATTTGGATTTTTGGCGATTTGGATTTTTGGCGATTTGGATTTTTGGCGATCGCCAATTTTGGCGATTTGGATTTTTGGCGATCGCCAATTTTGGCGATTTGGATTTATGGCGATTTGGATTTTTGGCGATTTGGATTTTTGGTGATTTGGATTTTTGGCGATTTGGATTTTTGGCGATCGCCAATTTTGGCGATTTGGATTTTTGGCGATTTGGATTATTGGCGATTTGGATTTTTGGCGATTTGGATTTTTGGCGATCGTCAATTTTGGCGATTTGGATTTTTGGCGATCGCCAATTTTGGCGATTTGGACTTTTGGCGATTTGGATTTTTGGCGATTTGGATTTTTGGCGATTTGGATTTTTGGCGATTTGGATTTTTGGCGATTTGGATTTTTGGCGATTTGGATTTTTGGCGATTTGGATTTTTGGCGATCGCCAATTTTGGCGATTTGGATTTTTGGCGATTTGGATTTTTGGCGATTTGGATTTTTGGCGATCGCCAATTTTGGCGATTTGGATTTTTGGCGATTTGGATTTTTGGCGATTTGGATTTTTGGCGATTTGGATTTTTGGCGATTTGGATTTTTGGCGATTTGGATTTTTGGCGATTTGGATTTTTGGCGATTTGGATTTTTGGCGATTTGGATTTTTGGCGATTTGGATTTTTGGCGATCGCCAATTTTGGCGATTTGGATTTATGGCGATTTGGATTTTTGGCGATTTGGATTTTTGGCGATTTGGATTTTGGCGATTTGGATTTTTGGCGATTTGGATTTTTGGCGATTTGGATTTTTGGCGATTTGAATTTTTGGCGATCGCCAATTTTGGCGATTTGGATTTTTGGCGATTTGGATTTTTGGCGATTTGGATTTTTGGCGATCGCCAATTTTGGCGATTTGGATTTTTGGCGATCGTCAATTTTGGCGATTTGGACTTTTGGCGATTTGGATTTTTGGCGATTTGGATTTTTGGCGATCGCCAATTTTGGCGATTTGGATTATTGGCGATTTGGAATTTTGGCGATTTGGATTTTTGGCGATCGCCAATTTTGGCGATTTGGACTTTTGGCGATTTGGATTTTTGGCGATCGCCAATTTTGGCGATTTGGACTTTTGGCGATTTGGATTTTTGGCGATTTGGATTTTTGGCGATTTGGATTTTTGGCGATCGTCAATTTTGGCGATTTGGATTTTTGGCGATTTGGATTTTTGGCGATCGCCAATTTTGGCGATTTGGACTTTTGGCGATTTGGATTTTTGGCGATTTGGATTTTTGGCGATTTGGATTTTTGGCGATTTGGATTTTTGGCGATTTGGATTTTTGGCGATTTGGATTTTTGGCGATTTGGATTTTTGGCGATCGCCAATTTTGGCGATTTGGATTTTTGGCGATTTGGATTTTTGGCGATTTGGATTTTTGGCGATTTGGATTTTTGGCGATCGCCAATTTTGGCGATTTGGATTTTTGGCGATTTGGATTATTGGCGATCGCCAATTTTGGCGATTTGGATTTTTGGCGATTTGGATTTTTGGCGATTTGGATTTTTGGCGATTTGGATTTTTGGCGATTTGGATTTTTGGCGATTTGGATTTTTGGCGATTTGGATTTTTGGCGATTTGGATTTTTGGCGATTTGGATTTTTGGCGATCGCCAATTTTGGCGATTTGGATTTTTGGCGATTTGGATTTTTGGCGATTTGGATTTTTGGCGATTTGGATTTTTGGCGATCGCCAATTTTGGCGATTTGGATTTTTGGCGATTTGGATTATTGGCGATCGCCAATTTTGGCGATTTGGATTTTTGGCGATTTGGATTTTTGGCGATTTGGATTTTTGGCGATTTGGATTTTTGGCGATTTGGATTTTTGGCGATTTGGATTTTTGGCGATTTGGATTTTTGGCGATTTGGATTTTGGCGATTTGGATTTTTGGCGATTTGGATTTTTGGCGATTTGGATTTTTGGCGATTTGAATTTTTGGCGATCGCCAATTTTGGCGATTTGGATTATTGGCGATTTGGATTTTTGGCGATTTGGATTTTTGGCGATTTGGATTTTTGGCGATCGCCAATTTTGGCGATTTGGATTATTGGCGATTTGGATTTTTGGCGATTTGGATTTTTGGCGATCGCCAATTTTGGCGATTTGGATTTTTGGCGATCGCCAATTTTGGCGATTTGGATTTTTGGCGATTTGGATTTTTGGCGATTTGGATTTTTGGCGATCGTCAATTTTGGCGATTTGGACTTTTGGCGATTTGGATTTTTGGCGATTTGGATTTTTGGCGATTTGGATTTTTGGCGATTTGGATTTTTGGCGATTTGGATTTTTGGCGATTTGGATTTTTGGCGATCGCCAATTTTGGCGATTTGGATTTTTGGCGATTTGGATTTTTGGCGATTTGGATTTTTGGCGATCGCCAATTTTGGCGATTTGGATTTTTGGCGATCGCCAATTTTGGCGATTTGGATTTATGGCGATTTGGATTTTTGGCGATTTGGATTTTTGGTGATTTGGATTTTTGGCGATTTGGATTTTTGGCGATCGCCAATTTTGGCGATTTGGATTTTTGGCGATTTGGATTATTGGCGATTTGGATTTTTGGCGATTTGGATTTTTGGCGATCGTCAATTTTGGCGATTTGGATTTTTGGCGATCGCCAATTTTGGCGATTTGGACTTTTGGCGATTTGGATTTTTGGCGATTTGGATTTTTGGCGATTTGGATTTTTGGCGATTTGGATTTTTGGCGATTTGGATTTTTGGCGATTTGGATTTTTGGCGATCGCCAATTTTGGCGATTTGGATTTTTGGCGATTTGGATTTTTGGCGATTTGGATTTTTGGCGATCGCCAATTTTGGCGATTTGGATTTTTGGCGATTTGGATTTTTGGCGATTTGGATTTTTGGCGATTTGGATTTTTGGCGATTTGGATTTTTGGCGATTTGGATTTTTGGCGATTTGGATTTTTGGCGATTTGGATTTTTGGCGATTTGGATTTTTGGCGATTTGGATTTTTGGCGATCGCCAATTTTGGCGATTTGGATTTATGGCGATTTGGATTTTTGGCGATTTGGATTTTTGGCGATTTGGATTTTGGCGATTTGGATTTTTGGCGATTTGGATTTTTGGCGATTTGGATTTTTGGCGATTTGAATTTTTGGCGATCGCCAATTTTGGCGATTTGGATTTTTGGCGATTTGGATTTTTGGCGATTTGGATTTTTGGCGATCGCCAATTTTGGCGATTTGGATTTTTGGCGATCGTCAATTTTGGCGATTTGGACTTTTGGCGATTTGGATTTTTGGCGATTTGGATTTTTGGCGATCGCCAATTTTGGCGATTTGGATTATTGGCGATTTGGAATTTTGGCGATTTGGATTTTTGGCGATCGCCAATTTTGGCGATTTGGATTTTTGGCGATCGTCAATTTTGGCGATTTGGACTTTTGGCGATTTGGATTTTTGGCGATTTGGATTTTTGGCGATTTGGATTTTTGGCGATTTGGATTTTTGGCGATTTGGATTTTTGGCGATTTGGATTTTTGGCGATTTGGATTTTTGGCGATTTGGATTTTTGGCGATTTGGATTTTTGGCGATTTGGATTTTTGGCGATTTGGATTTTTGGCGATCGCCAATTTTGGCGATTTGGATTATTGGCGATTTGGATTATTGGCGATCGCCAATTTTGGCGATTTGGACTTTTGGCGATTTGGATTTTTGGCGATTTGGATTTTTGGCGATTTGGATTTTTGGCGATTTGGATTTTTGGCGATTTGGATTTTTGGCGATTTGGATTTTTGGCGATTTGGATTTTTGGCGATTTGGATTTTTGGCGATCGCCAATTTTGGCGATTTGGATTTTTGGCGATTTGGATTTTTGGCGATTTGGATTTTTGGCGATTTGGATTTTTGGCGATCGCCAATTTTGGCGATTTGGATTTTTGGCGATTTGGATTTTTGGCGATTTGGATTTTTGGCGATTTGGATTTTTGGCGATCGCCAATTTTGGCGATTTGGATTTTTGGCGATTTGGATTTTTGGCGATCGCCAATTTTGGCGATTTGGATTTTTGGCGATCGCCAATTTTGGCGATTTGGATTTATGGCGATTTGGATTTTTGGCGATTTGGATTTTTGGTGATTTGGATTTTTGGCGATTTGGATTTTTGGCGATCGCCAATTTTGGCGATTTGGATTTTTGGCGATTTGGATTATTGGCGATTTGGATTTTTGGCGATTTGGATTTTTGGCGATCGTCAATTTTGGCGATTTGGATTTTTGGCGATCGCCAATTTTGGCGATTTGGACTTTTGGCGATTTGGATTTTTGGCGATTTGGACTTTTGGCGATTTGGATTTTTGGCGATTTGGATTTTTGGCGATTTGGATTTTTGGCGATTTGGATTTTTGGCGATTTGGATTTTTGGCGATCGCCAATTTTGGCGATTTGGATTTTTGGCGATCGCCAATTTTGGCGATTTGGATTTTTGGCGATTTGGATTTTTGGCGATCGCCAATTTTGGCGATTTGGATTTTTGGCGATTTGGATTTTTGGCGATCGCCAATTTTGGCGATTTAAATTTTTGGCGATCGCCAATTTTGGCGATTTGGATTTTTGGCGATTTGGATTTTTGGCGATTTGGATTTTTGGCGATCGCCAATTTTGGCGATTTGGATTTTTGGCGATTTGGATTTTTGGCGATTTGGATTTTTGGCGATCGCCAATTTTGGCGATTTGGATTTTTGGCGATTTGGATTATTGGCGATTTGGATTTTTGGCGATTTGGATTTTTGGCGATCGCCAATTTTGGCGATTTGGATTTTTGGCGATTTGGATTTTTGGCGATCGCCAATTTTGGCGATTTGGATTTTTGGCGATTTGGATTATTGGCGATTTGGATTTTTGGCGATTTGGATTTTTGGCGATCGCCAATTTTGGCGATTTGGATTTTTGGCGATTTGGATTTTTGGCGATCGCCAATTTTGGCGATTTGGATTTTTGGCGATTTGGATTTTTGGCGATTTGGATTTTTGGCGATTTGGATTTTTGGCGATTTGGATTTTTGGCGATCGCCAATTTTGGCGATTTGGATTTATGGCGATTTGGATTTGTGGCGATTTGGATTTTTGGCGATTTGGATTTTTGGCGATTTGGATTTTTGGCGATCGCCAATTTTGGCGATTTGGATTATTGGCGATTTGGATTTTTGGCGATCGTCAATTTTGGCGATTTGGACTTTTGGCGATTTGGATTTTTGGCGATTTGGATTTTTGGCGATTTGGATTTTTGGCGATTTGGATTTTTGGCGATTTGGATTTTTGGCGATTTGGATTTTTGGCGATTTGGATTTTTGGCGATTTGGATTTTTGGCGATTTGGATTTTTGGCGATCGCCAATTTTGGCGATTTGGATTTTTGGCGATCGCCAATTTTGGCGATTTGGATTTTTGGCGATTTGGATTTTTGGCGATCGCCAATTTTGGCGATTTGGATTTTTGGCGATCGCCAATTTTGGCGATTTGGATTTTTGGCGATCGTCAATTTTGGCGATTTGGACTTTTGGCGATTTGGATTTTTGGCGATTTGGATTTTTGGCGATTTGGATTTTTGGCGATTTGGATTTTTGGCGATCGCCAATTTTGGCGATTTGGATTTTTGGCGATCGCCAATTTTGGCGATTTGGATTTTTGGCGATCGTCAATTTTGGCGATTTGGACTTTTGGCGATTTGGATTTTTGGCGATTTGGATTTTTGGCGATTTGGATTTTTGGCGATTTGGATTTTTGGCGATTTGGATTTTTGGCGATTTGGATTTTTGGCGATCGCCAATTTTGGCGATTTGGATTTTTGGCGATTTGGATTTTTGGCGATTTGGATTTTTGGCGATTTGGATTTTTGGCGATCGCCAATTTTGGCGATTTGGATTTTTGGCGATCGCCAATTTTGGCGATTTGGATTTTTGGCGATCGCCAATTTTGGCGATTTGGATTTATGGCGATTTGGATTTTTGGCGATTTGGATTTTTGGCGATTTGGATTTTTGGCGATTTGGATTTTTGGCGATCGCCAATTTTGGCGATTTGGATTTTTGGCGATCGTCAATTTTGGCGATTTGGACTTTTGGCGATTTGGATTTTTGGCGATTTGGATTTTTGGCGATTTGGATTTTTGGCGATTTGGATTTTTGGCGATTTGGATTTTTGGCGATTTGGATTTTTGGCGATTTGGATTTTTGGCGATCGCCAATTTTGGCGATTTGGATTATTGGCGATTTGGATTATTGGCGATCGCCAATTTTGGCGATTTGGACTTTTGGCGATTTGGATTTTTGGCGATTTGGATTTTTGGCGATTTGGATTTTTGGCGATTTGGATTTTTGGCGATTTGGATTTTTGGCGATTTGGATTTTTGGCGATTTGGATTTTTGGCGATTTGGATTTTTGGCGATTTGGATTTTTGGCGATCGCCAATTTTGGCGATTTGGATTATTGGCGATTTGGATTATTGGCGATCGCCAATTTTGGCGATTTGGATTTTTGGCGATCGTCAATTTTGGCGATTTGGACTTTTGGCGATTTGGATTTTTGGCGATTTGTATTTTTGGCGATTTGGATTTTTGGCGATCGCCAATTTTGGCGATTTGGATTTTTGGCGATTTGGATTTTTGGCGATCGCCAATTTTGGCGATTTGGATTTTTGGCGATCGCCAATTTTGGCGATTTGGATTTTTGGCGATTTGGATTTTTGGCGATTTGGATCTTTGGCGATCGCCAATTTTGGCGATTTGGATTTTTGGCGATTTGGATTTTTGGCGATTTGGATTTTTGGCGATCGCCAATTTTGGCGATTTGGATTATTGGCGATTTGGATTATTGGCGATCGCCAATTTTGGCGATTTGGACTTTTGGCGATTTGGATTTTTGGCGATTTGGATTTTTGGCGATTTGGATTTTTGGCGATTTGGATTTTTGGCGATTTGGATTTTTGGCGATTTGGATTTTTGGCGATTTGGATTTTTGGCGATTTGGATTTTTGGCGATCGCCAATTTTGGCGATTTGGATTTTTGGCGATTTGGATTTTTGGCGATTTGGATTTTTGGCGATTTGGATTTTTGGCGATCGCCAATTTTGGCGATTTGGATTTTTGGCGATTTGGATTTTTGGCGATTTGGATTTTTGGCGATTTGGATTTTTGGCGATCGCCAATTTTGGCGATTTGGATTTTTGGCGATTTGGATTTTTGGCGATCGCCAATTTTGGCGATTTGGATTTTTGGCGATCGCCAATTTTGGCGATTTGGATTTATGGCGATTTGGATTTTTGGCGATTTGGATTTTTGGTGATTTGGATTTTTGGCGATTTGGATTTTTGGCGATCGCCAATTTTGGCGATTTGGATTTTTGGCGATTTGGATTATTGGCGATTTGGATTTTTGGCGATTTGGATTTTTGGCGATCGTCAATTTTGGCGATTTGGATTTTTGGCGATCGCCAATTTTGGCGATTTGGACTTTTGGCGATTTGGATTTTTGGCGATTTGGACTTTTGGCGATTTGGATTTTTGGCGATTTGGATTTTTGGCGATTTGGATTTTTGGCGATTTGGATTTTTGGCGATTTGGATTTTTGGCGATCGCCAATTTTGGCGATTTGGATTTTTGGCGATCGCCAATTTTGGC